>VYXH01006213.1:198955-234181 GCA_013397275.1 Burhinus bistriatus | reverse complement strand
TTTTTTTGCTAAAATCCATGGTTTCTGCCATGGGAAAGACTATTTTTATGGGCGCTGTTATGTGCTTTGAATGAGATTGTAACAAAGGGAGATTAGCTAATTACTCCAGGGTCTGTCTTCCTTTGGTATGTGGGAAAGCTTCATGGCTGACTTCCATATGCATCGGCCAGAAAGCCGTGGGAGAGCAGTCCCACCACCCCACACCTGAACGTCTTGAGCTACCCCACTGATTTCAAATGACTTGTAACTCATGAGTGCATTTGGATCCACGCCGCTTTTCTCTGAGGGATCCTATGCTGTACTTGATGCCATAAATAGCATTTGAGTGCCATGAAGCGAGATGACTCCCATCTGTCAGTCTGGGAATGCTAGCCAACTGCGTAAGGAAATCTGGGGACATAGAAGTGATTTAAAGAAAAATCTGTAGGGGAATTTAGTCATCCTTGTTTCTAGTGAGTGTTTATCCTGTAACTATAGCTCTATCAAACAAATGCCGTGAGATGTTCAAAGGGCAATGAAGGCTCACTTCATTGCTGTAGAAGTCAGTGCCTGTATGGAGTGGGAGAGGGAACCGGTTGTGTTAATTAGAGCTAGGAACCATTGGCCCAGCATATTAAGAAGGGCCCTGTTTCATCCTGTGCCATTGGGCGTTAGCCCTGTAGTGAAGCCATTCCCAATCTCTACAGCTGGCTGAAACATTTCAAAGCGCACATTTTGGTCCCATCTTTTTGCCCTGGATATTTTAGCCACCTCTGTGAATGTCAGTCCTTTCTTCTGCCTGCTCTAGTGAGGCCCCGTTCTGCCCACTCCTTGCTTTGGTCAAGCATCTTTGGGGAAAAATAAGCCCTGGATGTTGTTATCTCTGCCCTAAAGCTGCTAATTCCCAGCCTGCTGAACTAGTGATGGGGCTTAGAAATTTCCCCATTTTTGTTAGCGCTGCCTGTGATTCAGAGGAGTCTTACCTCATGTCTTATTTAACTTGGATTTGGCCCCTTTCTTATTAAATTGTAACCAGTGTTTCTAAGTATTCACTACTACCTCTGGAAGCCTTCAGTTTGCAGCAAACCCATAACATCTGGGTGATATCTCATACTTTTGGCACTGAAGAGGTCTCTGGCATTTAGCTGTCACTGTCTGTGGACAGTCTTTTGTATTAACAAGGGTCATCTTCCCACCTTATTGGTGGGAATTTCTTGTCTAGAAAGTCCAAAGTTGTTCATCAAAGACAGCTGTGAACCCCAGTCTTAGCTGAAGGAGCAGATGTGCTCCAGAGCATTTGTGGTAATGACAAATCCCTTCTTTTTGGGTTGCCCTTATCTAACGAAAACCAAACTTTTCAGATGTCATTGAAGAGTGCTCCTCTTTCTGCCTCTCGTCTTCACTTTTACATAGAAAGCAGCCCTCCTTTCAGGAATTGCAAGGAATGCTTAAAATCAGGAGCTCCCAGGTGTGTGACAGCTTGAGCTAATGGCTCCAGCAGTGTTTCTGAGCTCTTATGTTCCCGGCACATCAACTCTGAAATGTCCTGAAGGTCAGCCTGAAGCCATCCAGGATGGGGCTGGGGGCCCTCATGACATGTGGAGGACACTCGCCTTCTTTGGTGGTCGTGGTCGCATGCTCCTCAGCTGACACCACACGCAAAAGCCACCATTGCAGTGACTGCTCGCCCCAGGCTGCCCTGTCACATCCCACCTGCACGCCCGAGCACCTCTGATTTTTTGCCTTTGCTCCTTTGCATGCAGGAAATAAGGCACATAGGAAGTGCACACAACCGGAGCGCGGTGCCCTTCACTGCTGCCACGGCTTCTGCCCCCAGAGTGATCACTGCTCAGTACAACAGCCCAGCAGGCCTCTACTCCTCAGAGAACATCCAGACCTTCAACAGTGCGGTGGAGTCAAAGACATCACCTGGGGCCCCGGAGCCTACCAAGCTGTAAGTATCTTCCTCGCCTCTCCCCGCCTGCCCAGGCCTCCAGAGGAAGACTTCAGGAGACGTGAGCTCGCTGCGAGGGTACCCATGTGTTAACCCAGAAAAGCTCTCTTTCAGGACAAGGGAAGGAGCAGAGGCATGAGCGTGGCTGTGGTTCCCAGGGGCAGCACTCGGAGGAGCGGGGAATGTTCCCTGAGATGCAGAGATGAAATTAATGCTGTTGTGTTTCTTTGTTTAGCAGAGACCGACGCAGTTTCCGCGTGCGTTCAGCATGACATACCAGCCCGCTGGTCTGAACAGGTGCCTGATAGCTTCGTACGAGCACTTTGGCAGTTAGCGTTTTGGGCTGGCTTGGCGGGCAGTGCTGGGCAGGAAGGGTACCAGCTAGCACAGGAGGCATGTGCATCCCAGCTGGCCTGGGATTCATAGACAGGCTCTGCCTAAGTTTGGATCTTTCTATTTTTTTATTGAACCTTGTTTTTCACGGGAGTTTTAAAAAATAGCTGAAACATTTATACCTGTGTGAGCAATTTTATATATGGGATTGGAAAGAGTCCCGACCTTAAACAGACCTGTTGATTTTTGTGGTTGCATCTGAGCTTCACCAAAAACATTACTTTATCCCAGAAGTCCAAGGTTCCTCATTTTCATTGCAAACAATAAACCAGGAGCTTTCTGGAATCTTTCTGGATGTGTTGGTCAAGTTGCTTAACTGCCCTAAGTCTCTGTATAGCAGTGGCAAACTGCCTGGAAGACTTTGGCCACTTTTACAACAAAAACTGCAAGGCCAGTGCTTTAGGTGATACTCAACTAAATTCCTGACTTGTGAATGGGGAGACAAATGTAACTTCAGCCTCTGCTTTTGCAGGGCACAAAGACCTGAGATCGTGGGTTAGCACAAGCCTGAAAACTTGCCCCTGACTGAAACCAGCTTCTTGCACTGGCAGCCCTGTCTGCAGCATGGGCCCGTCTAGGCAGAGTTACGGTGCTGCAGCTGGCAGATGGGGTGACAGAGATTTGTTCCTCATTTGCTTCTGGTAGATCTTAGTGGCATCATTCAGGGGCTGAGCAAAGGCAGAGCAAGGACAAGGGAGATCTGACTTTGTGTTAACCTGATGGGACCATCTGGCAGTCAAATACCATCTCTGGTCTAGTCTGGAGTCTCCTCCAGGTGAGAGCACTACCTGGAAATCAGGTGTATTTGGCTGGAAATTTGTGGGTGATCCCTTTTTCTTGCAGGGATCAGCAAAGAGGTGGGTTTCTTCTGGTGCTGTGGCTCACTGTGCTCCTCCTAGCAGGAAGGTCCATTGCCAGCCCTGCCATGTGTGGGGTACATGGCATCTCTTTCATCTTTCCCTTGCTGAAACACAGCAAGCTGCAAAAGGAAAGCTGGGGGAGGCTGTGAATGAGACCTTCAGTGCTAATACACTTTGATTTACAGAGTCATCAAAAGCAAATGAGTCGCTGCTGGATTTCAGCGAGAGCCAAGGCCTCCACCCTGCTGTTAAAAACCCACTGTAGTCTCCCAGTATGCAAGCATAGGATGTGTAGGTTCTCTCTTCACACAACCTTCTAGTTGCCTTTACTTTCGAGCCCATCTGTTTTGATGAGTTATTTGTACGTGGTAAACCTTGCTATGGGTTCATCTGACATTTGTCTGCATCCCCATCTTGCACCCAGCAGACACACAGCCTGTCTGAACCTGGCAGCCTGATCCTGCCACTGCACATGGTGACATGACATGGGGACCTGGTCCACGGTCCATCCTCAGAGGGTGTGTGATGTAAATGCAGGGCTGTGCTACAGACAGAAAGACCAGCAACCTTCTCTGCTGGGCTTGGTGTCACAAAGCAGGCAGGGAGAGAGAAGACCTACTGCTGAGCACATCTGTTTTAGGATTGGAGGAGTGATTGCCCCTAGGTAGGGCACCCAGGCTAGCTTTGGGAAGGGCAGCAATGAAGGTGGCATTCCTTGGCTGGACAGTGGGACCATGACTGTGTGCTCAGGTAGCTAGTTCATAGTGAAACCCCTGCAGCCATGTCTTCGTTGCTTTTACAACCCCTGCATTTGCTCGTCAATAGAGCGACTGCATTTTAGTTTTTGTGTGGGCACACCTGGAGTGTGAGACCAGAGCCACAGCATTAGCCAGAAGCCTTTAATGTAAGTCATGTATTCAGTGGTTTATTCCTCCAGCACAAGGAACAGACAGTATTCTGCAACTGCTTGTATCGCTTGGAGTATTTGGTTTAGCCCTTCAATAATTTCTTCCTTCTTTCCTTTCTTCCTCTGCATTTTTCCCTCAATTCCACGATGTAAAACCCAAATGAAACCCCAAACAAACACAACTCAAACTGCCTGTGTGAACATGTGGGCCCATAGCCGCCCATCGCCGACGACCGCGATGCAGGCTCCCATCGCCTCCGTCTATAACCCTCTGCAGGCGCAGACCTCCAAGCTGCCGCAGCGGAGGCACAGCACCTCCTCCGTCCCCAGCCAAGTCCGAGTGGGGCCCGAGCAGCTGAAGCACGCAGCCCAGGTCTGCCCCAACAGCCCCGTGGAAGTGGAGGTGCCGGGACTCAAAGTGCTGCACGTGCAGTTCAATTCTCCCCTGCAGCTCTATTCGCAGAGCAACATCATGGATTCCCTGCAGGGACAGATCTCTTCTGTTAGCCCTGACTTCCCCAGGTAACCTGCCCGCTGCCTCTGCAGACGACTCAGTGCATCCATTCATCCGCACCTCGGTGTCCACGAGTGCCTAGTCCCTGTCTGTGGCTTACGGCGTTGGCCGGTCACAAGGAAACAGCATTTACATTTCACCTTTCTGACATCAGTGCATGACTTTTCACAGGAGCTTTCTCTGCATTGTGTCTGTCCAGCATGGTGGGAAGCACCAAAACATGATTTCAGCCTGTCAGTGTGTCCATTGCCCCCAGCACATCCATGCAGCAGGGCCTTGACAGCAGCTGGTGGCTTTCCTGGAGGAGCCACCTGCAGCAGATGGATTTGCTGGGGGCAGGAGAGTGCTTTGTCCTGAAAGCTGGTGTTTCTCCTGCGCTGACACGACTGTTGTGGTTTGGGACTGGAAGGTACTGCCGCACGTGTCCTTTTGCTTTTCTTTCGCTGGTTGTGGGCTGAGCTATGGGTGTGTGCTGAGCGTGTTTCATTTGAGGCTGAAGCAGGTCCCCATGGGTCTCCATCTTTGATAACACTTGTGAGTCTGGAGCAGCCTGGGCAGGCACGAGGCATGTGGAGGACCCAGTCTGTGTTCCCACCCCTGCCCACTTGTCTGCACAGCTCTTGGGGCTGCCTCTTTACCTGTAGGAGCAGAGGATGCTTGGCATGCTCTGAGGTCTGTAGGACCTGCAGAAAGCCTCAGCATCACAAAGCCTGAGTGCCTTTGGCGTTTGCTTTGTGGCGGTTGGGAACCAGCTGGCCCGTGCCTCTAAATGGCAGCCCACAGGGTTTTACAGGGAGGACTTCAGTATCGAGATGGGTGAAGCAGAAGGCGCATTTAGCCATCTCTCAGGAGGGCTCCAATCAAGGCTGAACTGTTACAGAAGATGTCAACCTTCTGCAGAGTAACTCTTCTATGTGACCAAGCAGCTTGCAGCCGTGTGACCTGTGGTTCAGGGCGGTGGTCAGGACCATGGCCTCTGTGGGACAGAGTGAAAGGGTGCAGGCAGATCTCATAGCTCCTCGGCTGCTCACAGTCCCCTCCTGGGCTGAGCACCACGTGCTTCAAAGCAGAAAAGTTGGCATCCTGACCCATGGATCCACACAGCCAAGCTTTGCTGTGTGCCAGCAGCCAGGAGATAATGGGAGGCTGTGGATTTACTCCTGCCTCGTTACTCAGTCCAGTTACTTGCTGTAAGTCCCTGCTCTGGCTTGTAGTTGATACCGTGCGTGCCAGGAGTGGTCACGCTCTGCTGGCTGGCTGTGCTGGTCCGGACAGCTGATAACACTCACAAAGGAGCCCCAGGCATCAGCAATTGTTTCGTTGCAAAAGCGAGTGCTGCAAGTACTGGGCCTTCCTGTAGCCCAGCTTTGAGATCCTTGTAAACTTTACAAAATGTGCTAGCATAAAATAGTAAAATGACATTAGTAAAGAATAAGCTGTGCTTTTCTGTAGACACCGTGCAAGGCTGTGTCTTTATGGTTTTTATTGCCATCTTCTTGCCAGTTTTCAAAGCTCAGTGATCCAGTGTTACTCAGTCAGCATTGGATGTTGCCCATGGCAGAAGCAATGAAACGGTTGTGTGAGTCTGAAATCCAGTAAAGGTTGTTGGAGCCTACAAAGTTTCTGCATCGGGGAACTTCTGTGCATGGAAAAGGACACCGGTTGCTGGTGATTGCTGCAGATAAAGTACCAGTGTGACAGGAGGTGCCATAAATCAGCCGACATACGGAGACTCATTACCCTGCGCCTGTGGCCTTGCCCATTCAAAAGACGCCTGTGCTTTTTGGTGTTTTTTTTTTTTTTTTTCAAGCATCTCTTTATATAAAATAAAATAATAATTATTATTTNTTTTTTTTTTTTTAAGCGGCATATACCCTTCTGCCCTGACAAGCTGAGATATTTCACTCTGCTGGTACAATTTCTAGGCTTTGGGGTTTCTTATAGTCTTTTGGAAGTCTTGTGTATGCAAGTGTATCTATAGGGTGCATACCTGGGAGAGCTGATCTGTATGTTTTGCACACTGTCACAACGCATGGTTGAAATGTGATGGCTTTGTTTGAATCTAGGGCTCTTTAAGGTGATTTAGTCTTTGCTTTTTGAATGCATGTTAGTGAAACATTCTTAGCATGCAAACTGCAATGACAGGCTTCTTGCCTAATGTTTCTATGTGTGGATAGAGTGGTGGGAGTATATGAGTTTACATAAGATGAATGTAATGTGGAGTGTGGATTTATTTGGGATAACCTAGGACATTTTCTGTGTAATAGAAGACACATCATTATTTTATTTTGGGTGAGAGGCTTCAGTAAATGAGATTCAGACTTCAAGGATTCAGCTGCTTGCAAGTCTGATGTGCTTCCTGCTCCACTGAAAATTACTAAAGATGGAAATATTTTATGAAATTCTTTTTATGGAAGTAGCATTTTATAACATGTGCGATGATTTTACCTCTGATGCTTGAAGAGTTTACTATGTAGAGTAAGTCCCAGATGACTCAATTGCACATTGGCATGGAAAGTATGCAGTTTCCTTCTCAAGAAAAAGATTTCCCTCTGCAATTTAGTCTGGACTTGAGGATGTTTATGTATTTTTCAGGCAATCACAGGGTTCAGAGACAGTGGAACCTAATAGATCATTTACATTTATAAGACTGCATTATGTAATTGGGCTGTTAGAGGAGACTTGTCAGTTGTCTCATTTTTCCAGAGATGTTTTATTCCAGCCGCAGAATACAAGGCAGGCAGGAACCTCCTGTGTCGTTTAGTCCATCCTGTAGCCCAGCATTTGGTCAATTTAAACCATTGATTTAAATCATTCCCAGCAGGTATTTGTCCAGACTTTTTAAATCCTTTAGTATGGAGGTTGCTCACCTGTCCACAGCAATCTTCTCTGGTATTTTGGTGTCTGTCTGTTGGAAAGCTTTTCCCAAGGGATATTCTGAATATCCTCCTGCAGTTTTAAGCCTGTAGTTTATCCTGGATAAACTGGATGTGGAGAACATCCTACCTAGTGCCTCCAGCCTCTATTTTTTTTTCCCCTAAAGACCCTTCTGGTGGCACAATGACCACCCTTTCAGCCACCCTGCACTGTGAAAGGCTGCCCCTGAAGCACCTCGGGCTCTAGGCTGAGGGTGCAAGTTGCTTGTGACATGAGTGGCAGCAGCAGCGCCTTGGGGGCAGCTGAAAGGAGGGCTTAGTCTTAGCAGGCAGAAATCTCCTCTGCCCTTGATCTGCTCCTTAACCTTAGTTAAATGCTGTAAATGGGCTGTCGCTCAGACTCTCCACCTATAAAATGGAAATAGTAACACTCACTTGAAAACCAAATTAAATTATTGCCAATCAGAGTCTCTTTTAGTTAAATCCTACAGCTGTTACTTTATGATGGGGGCCTTTAGGACCAGTTCATAGTGTACTTGCAAAGATTTCTTTTTAGTGGAATAAACTTTACTTAATTTGAGATTCACGGCAGTGTAAGGTAGCAGACTAAGGTAGTTTATGCTTGCAAGGAACGTGCATAGATGGCACAGCTACCGTGTGGGATTCCCATCCCAGCACGAGTTCTTTATTTTCCTAACAGAGCAGTGATTTCCTGGGGAGAAAGTTTTAGTTTCAGGAGTATATAGTAATCGTGAAGCAGGGAGAATGCTTGGGGACTGGCCGGAGGCGGTCGGCAAGAACCTGTTGACAGCGGCGTACGCAGATAGCCCAGTGTGCCGATCCCACCCAGGCTGCAGCTGTCTTGTGCGAGCACGTACAGCACCTCCATGTTTTATGGCGTCCTGATGTGCGTTTGTTTTGCACGTTCATTCTTCAGTCATATGATGCATTGTGAAGATTTTGCTAGAGGGACTGGCTTTAGTTTTGAACCGTTCAACAAGCGCGTTCTCTGTTCCTTCCTCAGTCTAGATCAGCATAACCAGCCCCCAGGTGGCATCGTCATAGACAGAGAATCTGAGGTTTACAAGATGCTCCAGGAGAATCAAGAGTCAAATGAGCCACCCAGACAATCTGCTTCCTTCCTCGTGTTGCAAGAGATTTTGGAGTCAGAAGAGAAAGGTAAGCAGTCACTGCACACTTAATCTGAGTGTGCTCTTCCATTTTGCCATTCTTTGGGCTGTATGTGGTGTTTAAGAGTAACATGTAAAACTTTATTTTTCATCCTTACCTGGTGATTGTTCAAGGTAGCGTGTGTAGATGGTTTCCACAGAAACAGACCCTTTCACTGACTTTGCTCCTCAGTTTCCTCTCCTTGATTAGTTTCAGTGTCCATAGGCCCAGATCGTTGCTTACTCATTGAGTGCTCAAGAAATAAACCCCTAGAACATTTAGTTATCAAGAAGGAATTTAAAATGTTGCAAAAACTCTTCTTTACTTTCTAGAGTTTTGCCCCTTTAGGATAATATTCAGTGATTAAAGACTATCTTAGATTCAAGACTTTGAATGGTACCACAGGATAGGGCTCTTCAGTGAGTCCTAAAGCTTCTGATCTCCATCCATCTACACAAGAAAAAGGATCCACTTCTGTTGTCCCAACACTTCTGCAGCTGAATGTAAAAATATTGCAGCTGGGTTACAGCAAGCAGTTCATAGCTTTTAATCTCCGAAACTTCACTCTGCTTGGCGTTCTTGATCTGACATCTGGACTTGTGCTGTTCAGGGATATAGATAAAAAAGCCAATTAACTTAGGTGGAGGCCAAATCGTACTCTCTTCTCCCCTTGAATAAAATAAAATAAACAAATAAATAGGAAAAGAATTCCAAGAATGACTTTTCCTTAGGCCAGTTAAGACTTTGTCTTTTGTGTTATTAGCTTGGCAGTGGTATGTTCAGTTTCATCCAACAAAAGCCTGGTGCTGAGGTATTTACCACAAAGGGAAACAGATCAGCCAAGTGCTGCTGGGTCTGAGGGATTTGTCAGGAAAGAGCAAAATGAAGAAATAAGGAAACAATAGGAAGAAAGAAACCAGGATCTTGGAGTCTTTAGTATGCTGTTAAAATACCTACCAGAAAGCATCTTTTAAATACTGAGTGTTTGCAACTTGCCCTTCAGGGTTCAGCTCCTGCATGGAAGGGACTGGAGTAGCCGGGACTTCTCACACATCCAAGGTCCTCCCCTGTGCTTAGTAGTGCTGAAGAAGATAAGAAGCAAAACCCTCTCTGTCTTTCTTTGAAGATTTGCAGCATTATTGGGATTCTCTGGCAAAAGGTTTGCCTGCCCGATCACAGGCCAGGATAGGCTTTGGCATTGCTCCACCCTGATAATCACCCATGCGGAGCAGGGCCGGGAGGTTACGCAGCCCCAAAGGAATGTCTGTCCCCGAGGAGACGGTGCCCCTGCCTGCCGCGCTGCTGGGCCGGGCTCAAACACCCCTGCTGCTGAGTCAGATCATGGCCCTGGCGATGAATAGCACATGGGTTGGCTGCTTCTCCCAGCCTGTCTTCAGGCCATGGCTTCTGGGTTGCAGCAGGGAGCCATCTCCCCAGCTGGGACAAGTGCCTCTGGGCATCGCTGACTCTATCGGCTGTGCTGACTTCCACCAGCTGAGAGCCTGGCCCCGCACGCCGGCGCCGTGTGTGGGCACTGGTGTGTGGAAGCACCATGGCTGGTCTGTGTTTAGACCTGACCCTGCACTCGTAGGTGGAGGGTTTTCCACAGGGTGGAGCAAGTTATGTTTCCTGTGGTATTTGATTAAGCTGATTCATTTAGATTTAAAAACATGCTGTCAATGTTGTTGATAGGAGCAAAGCGCTGTTTGAGGCAGAGGGATTGAGCAGAGGTGACAGGGAAGAGCCTGAAAATGGGGTTGCTGCCGCTTCCTTCCCAGCAAGGGTCACTTGCAGTAACTCTGTCGGAGGCCGGGTGCTTCCTGCTGTGTTTGGAGGGTGCATGGGCTGTAGCCCCCATTTGGGAGCTTTCGCCTCTGGACCAGCATCTCTGCACGGAGCTGGGCGCAAACCTCTGAGCTGAAGGCTGCCTCAGAGGCAAAGCAGCGCAGCGTCACCTGCCCCCGGGGTGAGCAGTGGTGACAGGGAGGTGCGGTGGGCAGTTCCCCCCTTTTTCCTTCAGCTCTTCTGTCTGTGGTGCTGCTCTGGGCTGTGACGTGTCCCTGACCTTGCTGGTCACCAGGGTGTGCCTTTGGAGGGTTTTTCCTCCTCTTACACCAGGAACAGCCATTGCAGTGTGCTCTTGGCTTGACACTAGTCAGAAGGGTTTTATCAGCGTCCCTCCCAGTCTGAGGTGCCCATTGACCCCCTCTGTTTCTGGTGAAACATCGTGGGAGTCTCTGCAGCCCTCCTTCCCTTGTTGCCTGGTGTTGAACCTCTTGCAAAAGTCATATAGATAAAACTAGTCACATCAATGGTGTCATTTTTAAGAGGCTCCTTTTTCACTGCAGATATTTAAAGGCTTGCCTCGTATCCTGCATCTAGGATCCACTGCTGTTGTAGGCAACCAGGTCAGCAGATGCCTCCTGTGAAGGACCTGCAGGACATCCCTGCCCCAGAGAGGCTGCAGTAGGGAGATACCTGTAGCATGCTACGCAGCAGCAGAGAGTGCAAGGTTATCTCCAGTGTCCCAGGGCCCCGCAAGGACAAAGAGTTTGTTAACCAAATCTTCCAGGAGTTTTGGGGAAGCCAGGCCTACCGTACAACAGACAGCAGACTGGAAAAGGACTTTCACAGTCATCTGTAGTCTGCCAGGAGACCCATCTCCTCTTTCTGAGCCCAAATCTGGCAGCTTGACCCTGCGTGTGTGATCAGGACACGGCAGCCAGACTCCAGTGCTGACAAGGCTGGGGCTGGGGCTGCGGCTGAGGCTTCGCTTTGCTTTGTGCATCTGTGCATGTGAGACACATCAGCTGAAGTCTGATGGGCTTTTAAGATGAGGAGAGACTCTCATCTGACTGCCCACAATCTCAGGCCCTCAAATTTCCAGGGCCAGGTTCAGCTATGTCCCTTCTCTCCCTCCTCCCCACACACCCCTAAATTGCTGCCCACTTTCCATGCATGAATCCCTGTCTCAGAGCTGGGGTTAAAGAACGTCACCCCTCCCTGGCAGAGCATCTGCTTGGGAGGAAGAGCCTAAAGCCACGCATCTCACATGCTCTGAAGCACTCTCCTTCCACCCCCAGGAGACCCCACCAAACCATCTGGATTTAGGAGTGTCAAAGCCCCCACCACAAAGGTGGCCTCATCGATTGGAAATGCCCAGAAGCTGCCCATGTGCGAGAAGTGTGGATCTGGCATTGTGTAAGTAAGCCTGTCCCTGGGGTTGCAGGCCGGGGCCGAGCATCCCATGCTTGTGTGAGGTGCTGAGGCACTGCACCTGAAACACTTCACCCACCCACATCCAGTGCATACGGGAGCTGGCTCAAGGCATGTTTATTCTCACCAGCTTTGATAGTGCTAACTTTGCAGTTCCCCGCAGTGAGGCAGGAGCTGGCATTCCCTCTACAGGTCTTTATTAATGGAAACCAAAGCAAGTCCCGATGAGACAAATCTTGAGACAGTTGTTGCTGCGGTGTTTTGTTTCCTACCTGAAATCTGTTTACAGCACCCAGAAACCAAATGACCTTTCCATTCAGGGCCAGAGTCTTTAATGCTGTTCATGGCTCGGCACTCCCAGCCATGGAGTGGGGACTTGCCCTGGTGGTCAGAGGCAACGTGGACAGGGAGAGCTGCATTCTCCTCCTCCATCTGCTGTAGGACCACACACCTCTGCTGTGTCTATGCAAGCATAATTTTTGTTGTCTTTACGTGGATATGCCTGACTTCCAGCACAGCAGGGGCATGGGTTCCATACAGAGCTATTGACAGCACAGGGACCGAGCCCATGTCTTTGATTCACCATTCAGTTTCTCGACCACAAATTCTTCTACCCTCATCTTCTCCGTAGTGTTGAGTTCCTTACAACCCCCTTAGCTTAACAGTTGACTCCAGCAGTCGAGTGCTGGGAGCCCACCTGCATCATCATGGAAGAATGCAGATTTCACTCATGCTGCCCACCACAAGCTACCAGGTTGTTGCTGAGACCCACTACACTGTTATTGTATGGTCCTGGGATGCCTGGAGCGCCAAGGACCAGCAGAGTCATTACAAAGGCAATCCGTACCCTGTAAAATATGAATCAGAGACAAACCCTACAATTATTCTACCAGCTGGGTAGATCTAGAGAGAAAGCACAAGGCTATGAATAACACTGAAAACTAATGAATTATGGAAAATACAGATGGCTGCTGGAACAAAATGATACTCCTGGCAAATTGCTGTGTTGCTGCTGGTGGTAGTTAACGTGTTGCTATGTAGTTTTCCTCATCATCTGCTGGGTTAAGGTGTGAAATTTTCCAGGAAGAGCTGGCCCACGTTTGACTGGGGCTGTTCACTGCAGCTCCCGAGCAGCAGAGGCTGAGATCAGAATCTGGACTCTCTGCTTCTCCCACACGTACCTGGCATGTCAGTGGCTAGCAAAAGGGCAGTGGCTAGCTGTGCAGCCTGCAGCCCCCTTGGTTGGTGGCAGGCAGTCATTTCTGGATTTGTTCTGCAATCCGGTCACTTTGGATCTGGATTTTGCTCCCCCAGATGGTCAAGCTGATGCCTGCTATTTGATCCTGGGTGTTTGAAAGCTGTTGCGCTGTCTCCAGTCGTCAGCTAAACATGCCATCACACTGATTCTTGCCACCACAGGTGACAGGACTGTCCCTGTGAAACTTAGGCAGGCCAAAGCTAGGAAACACTTTCCAGAGGGGGGCTCCCATGCCAGCACATGTTGGGCTCTAAAAGTGCCTGACCAGAGGTAGATCCTGTACTTTGACTTGTCAGGAGCAGGAGAAAATTGTCTGCTTTCAGCACTGGTGTGGGTCCAGGCTGGGTGGGAGGTGGTTGGGGAGGGGGGAGGCAGTGTTTGCCGCCTGGTGCTGAGGGGTGCTGGTTCCTTCCCCAGAGGGGTCTTTGTGAAGATCCGGGACAAGCAGCGTCACCCTGAGTGCTACGTGTGCAGCGACTGCGGCACCAACCTCAAGCAGAAAGGACACTTCTTCGTGGAAGACCAAATCTACTGCGAGAAGCACGCGCGGGAGCGGGTGATCCCCCCGGAGGGCTACGAGGTGGTCACTGTCTTCCCAAAGTAAACCGCACTGCTCACAAAGCCACTGTGGATGGTTTCTCCTCTGCTGCTTTTCCTTGGAAAGCATCATCCCTGCCCCCCGCCCCCCCACCAAATCTTGTTTGCAATAAGGAATGCTAGGCATGGCTTTGGTTTTCCTTGCCATTACTAATCCTCCATCTGTTCACATGAGATGTCACTAATTGTTCAACATTCTTTTCATCTCCTCTTTCACTGTTTGGGGTTTTTTTTTTAATACACAGAATTATTTTTTCCCCCTCCTTTGTGCTGTCAATCGCACAGGAAAATCAGAGGCCAAAGTCAGATTACAACTCTTGTGTGTCCCAGTTATTTGCCTTCTGTTTGCATTCAATAAACGGGATGAATCCACAAGGCAGATGTGTCTGCTTTCTCCTGGTATCCCTCTGCACTGGACTGGGGTTCCCAGGGCAGCAGAAAGAGGTGCCCAGTGCGTGGCTGTGTTTACCCTGGAGACCAGCGGGAGGGAATTACAAAGTTGAGTCACGCTGGTCTCGCATGCTGCCCAGCTGCTGTTAGCAGCTGCCTGCTGGCACCCAGCAAGGGCCAGGTGGGCACAGCCAAGCCACAGACCATAGCTAGTCCTGGTGGCCTGTCCCTGGTGCAAGGTGGCTGAGAGCCGCCTCCTCTGCATCCAGCACTGCTTCGTGATGATGAGACCGGGCACTTCAATGCTTCCCATTACCACCTCTGGTCCCCACCGTCACAAACTGAACTCTATGAAAAAACATCTACTTGATGCTTGTTGGAAACCAGGTACTCCTGGAGCAAAGAGGGGAAGGTTTGAGTGGCTGTAGTGTCTGTCCCTGTCCATTCCACGCCAGCTCCTCTCCCCCTGGCACTACAGGCTCAGGGCTGGGTGCAGCCTGGTGAGGGTAGGTCTCACCACCACACATCCCCTTGTCCAACCCAGGGCGGACCCACGGCCATGGTTGGTTGTGTCAGCAGAAGTTTGGGACAGTCCCCAGTGCAAGGCCCCGTGTGGCTGCCAGAGGCGTTGCCCTGCTCCTGGTGTCACCAGACATGCATGGCTGCTGGAGGGCGCCTTTGGGGTTGATGTGGGGAGGGGGTGTGCACTGGATGAGGGGCTGGTGGCACCCAAACAGCAGCACCTCCACCCATGTATAGCAAAGAGGTGGTGTGCAGTGAAGTTACTACTCTACTTACCCTTCTGAATGAGATGCTGCCTGTTCTTTTGGTATAAAAATAAATGGTTTATAAGACATAGTGTCATCTTTGCTTTAAAACAAATTGAAAAAAGAAGGGTTTGTAGCCACATAAAGGACCTCTCTGGGAGGCTCAGGGCACCACCACCCCTGGGTGCACCTGCAACAGCTACAGAGTGATGTGCCTGCCCTGGAAAGTCCTGGTCATCTTCAGCAATGCTCATGCCTTACTGGTGCGCCCTGCGTTTCCTCTCCTTCACAGTGAATCACACCACAGCACAGCTGCCTTGGAAAACAAAACAAAAGAAGACAAAACAAAAAAAAAGCACCAAAACACAGCCCTAAAATCAATCCTCATCTGCAGTAAAGCTGACCTGTCACCAAGATTATAAGCCTCCAACTGTCCAGATCAACTGTACAGCTTTTTGTACAGTTGGGGAGGTGACTGATTCACCAACCCAGCTAAATTTAGCTCATCCCTCAGGCTCCTTCTATGGGCAGTGGCAAGCAAGAGAGGATGGCACAGCTCAACCAGCAAACTCCTTGTCTGGCTCATCCCTGGGAAAAGCCTGGCTTCCCTGTGATGCCGGCACATGCCTGCACACTCCCCTGCACAACTCCAGATACTAACACAAGCGGCTTTATTTTTCAAGGTAAGCGTGGGGTTCATTTGGCCTGCTGGGGTGACATGTCCCCTCACTGCTGCTAATGGGGGTTAATTCTCTCCCCTCCGCAGCCCATTTCCCCAGGGAAAAGCTCTCCTTGCTGCAGGGCTGGCAGGTGAAGGCAGGCTGGACTGGACAAAAAGCCAGTGCAGCAGAGGAGAGCACAGACCCGGGGGCTGAAGGTGCAAACCTGTAGGAACAGATTGCTCTGGCGGCATCTGAGATCAGTGCTCAGGCCCTGCCGTGGGACCGTGCCGGCTCCCAGCACCGCACACTCGTTGGTGCCCACTTTCTCCTGGCTGCCCGCCACCCGTGGCTGTCTGCTTGCCTTGCAGGAAGAAAATGCTGGCCGCTGGGGCCACCTGGTGTGGTGCAGCCCAACACCAGCGCGCGACCACGTGTGAAGGCACCAAATGTTTTCATGCTGTACAAACGTACCGTCAGCAAAACGTGGCTCGTTCCAGATAACCTCACGAGTTTGCTCTTGCATCCGGGGGAAGATGAGGACAGAAGAGCCCAAACCTTGCCTGGCATTTCCGCTGCCCTCCCCACCCCAGCCCCACGCTGCGAACAGATGACAAGCCCTGCTTTGTGCAGGGTCCCGTGCTTTATCGCCCCAGCTGAGCTCCTGCAGGGAAGGCTGGCAGCACTGCTGGGAAAACACTGATTGTGCGGGGCTTGACGCAGGAGTCGGGAACTACAAAAGGTTTGTGGGGTAGCTCTGGAGGCATAGGTTTCTAGTGCAGATACCAGTTTTGATCCAATTTATTACTATGGGAACAGGCTAGCCAAGGCTATTCACATTCATTACTTGGGGAGGACTATCGATCACTCTCTGCTGGAGCTGGCTAAAAAAAAGGAGTATATTCATTTTTTTATGATGCAGGACAAATTATTTGGCAACTGCAGTGCTCACTGTAGTCTGACTTTCTAAATTCCTCTGGAGTTTAACAGTTGGGATCTGGAATTTGTCAACAACAACAAAATCAGTTAAATCAGGTTAAGTCTGCAACCACACTGAGCCACCTCCTCCAGAAGTTAACAATAATGTAAGATTGTACATAAAAGGTTCCTATCTGAAGTGTCAGGCAGTTTGGAAGTGAGCTAGCGTCCTGCCAAAGAGGGACTGTCTCACACAGGTGTGCAGGGCAGCACAAAGCACAACAGCATCATCAAAACATACCTCTCATTGTCTCCTCTTCACACCTCATACCATCACCACCAGCCGCCTTCCCCCTAGCAAAACAGCAGAGTAGCATGGCCAGTTGCTCCAGCTTGCACATTTAAGATTTCATTTGCTAATGGCAACCCTGTGAGCTCAGATTGTTGACAAGGTGGGGTCTTGGCAGCTCAAACATCATCTTTGCTAGGGAGGTAAGTAAAAATACTCAAATGATGTTATGTACAGAGTGCTTGAGTGCTGATGAAATGCCATTAAATAGATTCTAAGGTGCGAGATAAGTTTACCACACATTTTCTTGTCATCACCTGTAAAAGCCATCAGCAGCCTCTCCCCAGCCCTCCCTAGCTAAGAATATGAGCTGCTCTCCAGATTTAGGAAAAGAAAAAAAAAAAACCAAACAAAAAACCCCCCCTGCCAACAGATACAGTAAGCGACACACAAGCAAGCTGTGACCCCCATCATTCTGTCTGTGCATTTGGTCTCAACAACTCAAACATCTGCAGACACCCCCAACAGGAGGAACAACAGCTGAGTGTATCTGGGCACAGCATGGGATAGGAGCACTGCTTCCAAATCACCAGGAGAAATCTATGCTTCAAGAATTTGTCCTCTATCTGCTGAATTTGTTTTCCCCTCTAATAGACAATCATGGGGACATTATTTCACCCACAACTTAAAATGGTTAGCACCAGCCATCCCTCCCACCCCAAGCATTCCTGCATTGTCATTACTGCATTTACTCGTGGATTTCCCCCATCTATAGAAAGGCAGGCTGCTTCCTGAGACACCAGCACCCCTTACAGCATGCCCCAGACTTTGCCTGTAGGCATTCACTGCACAAATGCTGGACTGCACCTTCATAGCTTGGGTGGCTAGCAAGTGTGAACATTACTCTTGACTGCAGGAATAAGAAACGCAAGGTCATGCCAAGAAGGTACTGTGCTTGTTTTGATCAATGGCATCCACAGTACTTTGGGAGCCAAAAAAATGGGAATGGAGAGATGAGCAGCAAGCAAAAAATGTGCATTGCTTTTGCTTTTTGAAGGTTGGCTAGAAAAGCAGCCACAGCTCTGCAAGGCCTCTCTAAATAACATCAAGCTCCACCCATTGCTAAACAGTGACTACATTTCAGTAATGCTACCATTAGCATTAATTCTGGTTTATGCATTTTTAAGAAGGCAGCAATTATTAAATCCTAGCTGTGTTCGCTATGGGACAGAAACTCTTGCTCATTTTTATTTTTCACTATATCGCCCTGCAGTGACATTCAGGTAGCTGTGCAGGTTGAGCAGGGAAATCAGTCTTCAAAAGTTAGGCAACCCTGTGTGGAAGCAGTTGTGTCAGTTATTATGAAAACTTCTGCAATTATTCCATTTAGATACATCATATACTCTTAAATCTTGTAGTAGGTCTTCACTAGCATAAAACAATGCATAAAGGAGACTAGCATAGTAGCTCAGCAAATGTAAGCAACACATGGAAACAGCACATGTTGGACTTTGCATTATTCAGGATAATAAGTAACTGAGCAAAAAACTTAGAAACTTTTGTCTTTGGCAATTAGAAAGACAGGGCTTTCAACAGGCAAAAGGCAAAGCCAGCCTACTCATTAACTTAACAGATTTATTTCTTCCCTTATAGAGTAAAGGATAAACATCTCTCACTAATATAACTTTCTCTAGATCAGGCAAGCAGATTACTCTCTATGGAGAGTAAGAATGATCATAAACTGACTGGAAACCAGTTTCCAAAGTCTGATAGATTAGGTAAGATTTTATTTTATTCCATGTTACCTATGCCCTGGCATAACTAGCACAACGGCAACTGTGACAGCTCCAGCTGCAATTCCATGACTGCAACTTCCAATTACACCTAGATGACATTTTCACAAACCAGAATTAAAAAATTTAAAAGCTACCTGATGCCCAAGTTGAAAACCATTGCTTACAGCTGGCTCTTGGAGGCTGCATATGCAGTATCCTTCACCTGTCTTTTCTGCCCCACTGTAGTCTCTCAAACCCTCCCTTTCCCGAAAGTACTGCTCGTCCATCCACGCACCCCCACAGACATTCCGCACTTTCACCTTCCTGTACCCTTAGCTGTGCAAGCTGACAAGCCAGACTAACATCGGTACCAGAAAAATTTAGGTTTTTTAGGCTCATTCTAGCTGCCTGGTTTTTGTTGTGGGGTGTGGTATTTTGTTTTGAGGGGTTTTGTTTTCGTTTTGGGTTGTCGTTTTTTTTAAACTGTGTGAGATTGGCTATGTGCCAGGTAAGTAGGGAAAGCATGAATTAATGGACACAACGTAAGCTCCGCGTATTTAAGAAGCTGTGCTAAAAACCCTACATCTTTCGGACAAACCATTTATTTAATCAAAATAATTTGCAAAAGTTAAAAACAGAAGCTACACACAATTGGCTGTTAAAAAGGCGCATGTTCTCTCCCTTCCAAATAAAACCATAATTGACACCATATAAAAAAAAAAAAAAACTGTTTTAGGACTTCCACAGGAAGATTTTTGTTTGTTTGGGGGTTTTTTGTGTTTTGGTTTTTTTTTTTTTTTTAAACACAAATTTTCCGGTTTTTACCACTGATCACAAGAGCTAGCTGCAAATGTGAAACATGCTCATTTTCTTAATTCTTTATGAGACCCTACCAAAGCAGTAACATGAAACTATCACCTGAATTATACTGTAGAACATGTTAAAATTCACTGAAAGAACACAAGGGATTTGTACAAGGCCTTAAAGAAAGTCAGCATAAAGGATCAGTACGTTTAAGTGACATCTCTGGAAGATCTGATGTCAGTCATATGTTTGTCCTGTAAGACTACAGGCCACACTTGCACATTAAAACACACATTCTGCATTGGAATCTGACGATTCTTCTAGGACCTTGAAGACTCCCATTTTTTCCTTTTTCATTTTTTCAGAAGTCTTCATTTGATCTAGGATTAAGAGAAAACAAAGATCAACTGTAACAGGTGAAGTGTCTGCAATCTTACTATGGCAGACCTAAAAGTTGTACATATTTTTGTTTGGATCTGGAAAACAAGTCTACAAAAATAATTTTGTTCCTTCATCAACAGTTTGCTACTAGAAGTTTGTGCTTGAAAATATTTTTCAGTTCTGTAATTAAAAAAACCAAAACAACAAGACTTCCAACACCTCTGGCTAAATCTGAAAGGAGATAAGCAGTTTCAAAAATCTGCCTGAACTAGTCTAGTTTTCCTGAGAAGAAAACAGAATGCAGTAAACCTATTTAGTGAAGTTACGGCTCTTCTAAGCAGTATTCTTTTCTAAAGTTCAAAGAGCTACATCTTGTTTTCCTAGCACTTGCAATCACTGTATTGCCCTTCCAGTGAATATAAAGCCAATGAAAAAGTATTGTCCTCATATCAAATTTAATAATTATGGCTTAGAGGGGTGGGAGGTAGCATTTCAATTTCTAAAGCATTAACTGCAGTTAGCTGTAATAAATATTCAGTACTTAATGCTACACTAATATCTTTCTATAAACATTTTTTATATCTTTATTCAGTATACTAATTTTGCTTAGTATAGCTAAGGAAAAAAAAGAATAAGCAACCATTATAAATATGATGCATGCTAGTAACACACACAAAAAATGGCACTTTCTCCAACTGGGAAAGGGAAATCAGTCTGAACTTGCAAAGACAAAGATAGACCGTATTATCAGTGCATCAAGAATAATTTTCTGTATTAGCACTCAGTTCACTGAAATGACCAGTTTTATAAAACAATTTCTTTAGATAATCTAGGAGAAAATTTTAAGTATAGCAACAGTTCTCCGAAGGCAAATTTATTTTACTCAGACTACACATATCACATTTATTTAAGAGTAGCTATCATTTTTACTTCTAAATTTTGTAATGACTGATTTTTTCTGCATCTATGCCTTGAGACTTATCTCTCCTAAAGATGCTGCAGGAAACAAAGCAAACTAAATCTACTGCTTAGACAAACTGGACAAGAATTTTCTCCTTTCCCAGAAGAGTTAAGTTTTGGTTTTTTTTTTATAGTATGTTGGCCTGATGAAGCACTAGAATTTGCAGACAACCTCAAAAATTTTGGGTGTTTTTTGTGTGGGTTTTCTTTTAATATTTGATCTACTGACAAGCCACGGTAACTCTGAAGAGCTCAATTTTTTTCCCCCAAAAAATGTTAAAGACTATATTTTGAATGATGATACTATCAAAACAGGTTTTTAAACAAGTTTGCTGAAATAAGTCTTTTCTGGAGAATAATTTCTATTTTGATCAATTACAGCAACTTACAGGGAAGATTGCTTTGCAGGACACCTAATCTATGCTTTTCACTCACAGTATGCTCAGGGCACATGATGCATGAATGTGGTTTTCTGGAACACTTGTTTAAATTCTGTTATTTCTTCTTCAGCAAAACCTATCGGAAGTGTCAGCAAAGGGGCCAAAGGGTCCTTCTTCAGAGGTGCAATACAGCTGTAGGGAAGTGAAGCTACGGCATCTTTCTACATACAAAGACTCTTACAAAATATAAATTTGCTCTTGAACTGGGAAAAATAAAAAATAAAAAAAAAAACCAGATGAAAACTCTGACTTACCAATAAGATCACTTCTATCCAAGAGTAACTCTAGATCTTTATCACTGATTACTTTTTCTTTAGATCCTTTAACCTCCCTGTTTAGGAAGAAATAATTTCTCTTAATACAGATAAAAGCATGTCACAGTATTGCATAGAAGTCAGTTTTCCCACATAACAAAATCCCTAGGACATTCTTTCCACTATGAAGATTCACACAGCACTTCATAAGACAAGAGCGCTATTGACAGCTGCTTGCAAGCTGCAAGTTACAAGCTCATGGTCCAAGAAAAATACGAAATCTGCATACCTCTCATAGTCTCTGGATTTCAGTAATTCTATTAATTCCTGAGGGTCCAGGCAGCTCTTTGACTGTGCTAGACCCGATTTGCCACCTTTAAACTGATCTGTAGAAAGGAGAAATTTTAAGAAAGCACACAGACAGGAACAAATTCTGTAAACTGTTAAATCAATGCTGGATGCACATATCAAACAAATTACTCTTGCACATCAAAACTAATGCTATGTTCCATTGTTTTAGCCCTCAGGTAAACACACCTTATGCTAATAACCTAACTGGTGAAAAAAGTCAGAGGTACATGAAGAGTTTACATGCAGGCCTTTCACCTTCTAGCTGTAGTATGCAGAAGAACTGATTGAGACACCAATTCAACATGCACACACTCACACACAGAGCAGAAACGCCATTAGTTCTACTTACAGTAAAAACATTGTAAATATAAGTTAGATGGTGGATGCTGAAGTTTGTTCCCTTTGTATTGTAAGCTGGTTGAAACAAAGTAAGCAGTATTAACCACAAGATAGGAAATACATGAAAGATACGTGGTTTGCAGAGAGAACATCCCTCAGTTTAACGGACTAGACAGACACGACAAAATAATACACCTGAAACAAGCTGGTTTCTTGAGTTGACCATGCTAACGCCTACCTACACACAAATCTGGATGTCAGCACAAACATCCAAAAAAATTATACAAGACTATTACTTAACTAGAGCTGAGCACGGGTGAAGTCAAGCTCAGTCTTGCACCTTTCAAGGAGACAGGCAAGGCTTACTGTTCTCTGCCAAGTTTCCCCAGTTTTTATCAACACATATACCCATTTTATTAATGAGTCTTCATCAATCCCTTTCATCACACTGCTGCTCTTCTCTATACCTTGGTTTCAGAAGTTTTCTTCACACCTTCTCCCATCTCCCTCCAAGGACTGGCTGCGACTTGTAAATCAGATGCAAGTTCCAGAGGGATCTGAGCTACAACAGGATTCTCTCTCCCACTAACATCTCCTGCTGTGACACACAGGATCTGGGTCCTGTCATGCATTATTAGTGATACAGTCTCTCCCTTTTAGTTTTCAGAGTTTCACAAACTATATGGCATTGAATTAGTGCTGTATGGGTCTTGTGTTGCAATAATAGCAACACAGAAAAATACAGAAGACCATATCAAGCACTCAACACTTTAAAAAGAAGTTATGTCCATAATTCCGTCTTAGTCTGACAACTACTAATTTAACTGACATCATGCTGGTTCTCATACAGTTTCCTAGGCAACCTTCTTCAATAAAACAGAAGCACAAGATGGAAAGAGTAACCTGGTGCTGAGGCCAAATAAGCATTCTGTTTTGCAACAAATTCCAGTTCTTAAGCTCCAGTACTTGTACTGTACACATCCTACATGGTTAGACATCACTGAAAGGCCTGACTTAAGCTTTGTGATGTCCCTTCTGCATTCACTCCTATAAAGTTCCAACACTTTTTTTAGATATTGAAAATTACAGGATCCATTATATCACCTTTGCATTTACACAATGGATTTAACAGTTCCTGGAGGGGATGCCCCTACCTAAACTGCAAGATTTAGTTGATTCACCAATAGTTACCAAGATAAATAGTCAACTTATTGCAAAACTGAAGGCATGACCCAACTTGACACTTGGCTTCCTTCCAGTACAACTAGTCCCAGTTCCCACTGCTACTTAGTATACAGCAGTCATCTACTATTACAGCCCATTCTGTTTTGTGCGGTCATCTTGCCACTTTGGTTTTATATTCAGGTTGAACTGTATCATTAAAAAACAAATTTTTCTTACTTAAATTGGTCATTAACACGCCTACAAAGAGTCAGACAGCAGTTCTGGCAGTCACACCAAGACAGCAGTGGCAAACAGATTACAAAGACAAAGGCTAAAGCTAGGATAAAGCAAGCATCTAACAAAGATTACTTAGCATCATCCAAAACCAAAGGCAAACCACAGCTTAGGTTTGACAAGCAGCGCAGCAGACCATTACAAGTGTGCCCTTTCTGCCCCTTTATGCCCTCGTGAAAATGCTTCCCCCCCCCCCCCCACCCTTCCTTAATATAGTGTAAGTTCTTAACCTCCTTTAAAGTTTAATATTGGGCTAATTATTGTTAGAAGCCCATACGAAGTTACACGAATTGTATTTTTGAAGTGAGGTTAGTGTTTGGAAAATGCTATAGGGAGCTACTATCCAAATATCACAAACAGAATAAGCTATGGAAGCAAAGCAAGATTCCTCTAGGACCCAAACAACAAAAATTTACCAAGAGAGACACTTCAACCCAATCACTTTTAAAGACTTTTGAGTATGACCAGCTATATAATCAAGAACACAACAAGAATCACCATGGTTCTGCACATAAAATCAAGGACTATTGTTCTGTTCAGCACTGGTTAATTGTTCAAACAGGACTATTCTCCTGTGTTTATAACATACTGTTCTTAAATTCAGATGGACAGACGCAAACAGGATGCTGAAATTTTTTACAGTGATTTTACAGCTCTAGGATTTGCAATCTCAACCAAGTTTAGTAGGAAACCCCCAGAAACCACCTTTCTATAGTCTCTACTCATTTTACCAATTTTGTTAGGAACACTCCCTACTCAAGCAAGTTTGCCAGTGCAGCTGGAAAAATCTATCAATAAACTTCGTATCATGAAACACTGCTCTAGATGTCATTAGGTAGGCGTATTGCTCAAAATGAAAAATTGTTATAAATTAAACTGCAAGTAGTAAGAATTTTTATCTGCTTTTCCATTTATGTTCTAGTTAATTTAATTTGATTTTAAAAAGATAATCAACTTAGACTTGTCATTTACCCCTAGCATTTTCAATGCTAAAAATCCAAAAACATTTGGGTCAAACTATCATCTTGCTGACAAGCCACCAACAAGCCCAGAGCTCTAATCTGTTATTCCCCGATTTTACCTGTATTTCTTCCAAGTAGGTTCCCTGTCCCATCACCTGTCTTTTTTTCCTTACCTACCAGTAAAGAAGTAGTCATAACATGGTGATTCCAGAAACACTAGAAGCGCTCTCCTTTAATTTGCTGCAGAAGTTATCTACAATGTGTCTAAGAACACATTTTGAAAAGTAATACTATATAGCCACTTGTTGGGAGGATGAAGCTTTTTGCATTTAAGAAAACATACTAAGCAGTAAGAGCTCTCTCTGGTGATTTAAAGAAGCAACACAGGCTTACAGGAAATGGCAAGAGAAAGATACTAACTTTTGTGGATAATCAGCTTCTCCAGCTTCCTCTTGGCAGCAGCTCTCTCCACAATCTTCTGGTCAATAGTATTTGCTGTCACAAGACGATAAACAACCACTGGCTTTGTCTGGCCAATTCTGTGACACCTGTCTTGGGCTTGCAAGTCTGACTGGGGGTTCTGAGCAGATAAATAAACAAGTAAGCTACACCATTAACTGTTTCTTAAGAGAGATGTACCACAGACAGCATTTTCAATAGTGAGCTCTGAGAGTCAGAGTGGAAGCAATAAGCAGGGCAGCTATGTTTTAACAGAACTGTACACCTCTTTACTCTTAAACTCTTCCATGACAAGCTCTGCTGCTCTAGCTGCACAGCCAGAGTAACTCAATTATCTCAGACTACTTCTGCACTATGTGCTGCAGTTTTCAACAGATGAACATGTTTTGTATCACAAATTTATCTGAGGGTGTTAGCTGTAGGTTTTTTTTTTTGTTGGAGGATAAGAAAAGGGATTTTAAGAAGTTTTCAGCTGTTTCTGAAGTTGCTTTAGCTCTCCTGAAGCTGAATAGTCACGCAAACAGCAGAGCTGTCTATTAAACTGAAGATGCAGAGGTCTTCGGTCATTTCCTTCCATACCTCTCTTCTTCCTAGCCTCCAGACTCACAGCAGCAGCAGAACCCTAGCTAGCTAAAATACATATGGCAAGTCACAGGAGGAAATCCAAGGGGCTGGTACTAACATGGCAGCTGCTGGAAACAGGGAACCTGTGGAAGGTCCAGCAACATTCAAACTTAAATAATAAATCGAAAGAAGGAACCGTATCTTCAACAGTAACACAAAAAAACCTTCTGCTTCTGGTGTAACTCGGGGGCTAACTGGCTAGTTTTGGAAACCAACTCTAACGTTGTATTTGATACGCTAGGAGACATTTCAAACAAGGCTGTGTATTTCCTATATAACATGCTTGCATACACTACTTACTATAATGAGGTGTTACATGAAGATAAAAGTTACAGAAATTTTCTACACCATAATAAGTTAGCAAATGACTATCAAAAGCAGCAATAGAGAAAGTACAACACATCACTAGGTTAACAGTCTGTCAACATACCCAGTCGCTATCGTATATGATAACTGTGTCTGCCGCAGTTAAGTTAATGCCCAAGCCTCCAGCTCGTGTACTCACTAAGAACAAGAAGACTTCAGGGTCAGTATTGAATTGATGCATCTGGAAGAGAATTTGTCTATTAAAAAACAGCAGATGGATCAAATACAACACAGCTAAAGTTTTGAGAGACCTGTGTTTAAAAAGATGAACACAGATAAAATACAGCAAACACTGTCAGAGGCTAAACTAAGGCTTTAAGAATTGCATGCATTTGGGACAGGACAAGACCAAGAAGTGAAGCAATTGTATTTTCTTGTCTGATGATTCTAGTCAATGAATTGTCTAACACATAGAGTGGAGATGACTATAGTGAGGTATGGTCCAAATCATATTCACCTCCACATAACCTACCATCCAGTGATGAGCAAGATAAGCGCAGTCCAAGCTGGCAGAGCCTAAAAACATACCTACTTCTTGACACAAGCAACGATCTAAAATACTGATGACAACTTGACTGTAACTTCCAGCCACTCTGTATACCTCTTCCTCTTACTTCAAAACTAAGAGTAACTTTCTGGCCTCCTACTCAGCATCTAGCCTACTTTCACTGCATGACGTTTCCAAGTGTCATCACAGCTCCTACCAGGTCTGTAATACTAGTCAAAACCTAGTCTATTTAGTCTGACCACCCACATGCTGGTAGAAAACTGGAAGTGTTTAGTAATTTCAGGACTTTGATCACAGCAGAGAAAAAGAAACCATCACCCCACTGCCAGGTGGAAGCAGCTACCCAAGCTCTCTAAAAGCCCACATCCTCTGGGCTCTCCTGGATATCAGCATCTGCAGCACCAGCAGCAAATCATGGAGCTGGGAAGAGCCTTGCTGAACTTAAGACTGGCGACCTGGAAGATTTCTCTCATCCTGCACCCATACCACACTGTGGTAGACACACAATTAACTCCTAAAAATCCCCACAATCCAGCAGTATGAAACTTTACCAGCTTATTAAAAGTCACTATAGGTTGCTGACATATTGCTAGTTAGCTTTTCCTCTTTAAGAATCAGCTCTAATAGTAGCAATCTAAGGGTTTAGAGGTTTGGTTTTCCTCAGCCACATTGTGGCACAGAAAAAAAAATGGGGCAAAGAGAAGCACAACTTAGGCTAGACGATCTGTCATCTGCCACTGTTTTTCTGTATCTTCATAAACACTACTGCACACTTTGGAGGCCAGATGGCAATTGCAGCACAGCCCCTAGATACATCCTGTGTACTTCCTCCATATATGCATTGCTGTTTTACATCCCTGCAAACCCTCAGAGAGGTGGTTTTCGAGAACCATCTTGTGTGGCTGCTCTTTATGATAAATATATGCCTCAGTAATAAGGCATTCTGCGGTTACGTGAAACCATTACAAGTATGCAAGAACAAAGGATTGCACTGGAACAAACCCATGTGCAACTTCAGGATGAAGTTACAGGTGTCCCACTAGGTACAAAACCTCATTTCCTG
This sequence comes from Burhinus bistriatus, assembly GCA_013397275.1. Taxonomy (NCBI): domain Eukaryota; kingdom Metazoa; phylum Chordata; class Aves; order Charadriiformes; family Burhinidae; genus Burhinus; species Burhinus bistriatus. The sequence continues at coordinate 206,690 of VYXH01006213.1, read as the reverse complement.
GAAATCTCCTTTATTTTGTGTTAGATTTGCGGTACGGTCCCATAGATGCTAGCACCACATCTGGATGCTAGGAAACAGTACGTGCAGGGGTAAAACTGGGATTAGCATCTGCCACAATCTAGATATATTACATACTTCACATTTAGGCAACAGAGTACTTGAGCACCCATCATTCTAGGCATACCCCAAGATAGTGGTTCGTAACACATTTCATTGCTTCAGTATTTCTGAGTTGCAGATATTAAAGCAGCAGCAAGGATGTCAGTTTTCAACATAGATATCTTTTGCCTATTAAAGGCTAAACGCTGTGTGAAATGACGTTCCACTGTCACGGGAACAAGCAGAATTTGCTAACAGGCTCAAAGGGCATGTACATCTACTTACATTTTCTTCTCTCTCTGAGTAGGACATAGAGCCATCTAATCGACTAAATTTGAAGTCTCTCAGATAGCAGTAATCCATCAAAATGTCAAGCATCATAGTCATTTGTGAGAACAACAAGACCTACAAAACCAGGAAGATTCCTTAATATCATTTTTGGGTCATAAGGAGACAACCATGAACCCCCCCTCAAAATCATTAGCTTTACCTTATGTCCTCTCTTTTTTAGTTCTGGAAGCATTCGGTCCAAGAGTAGAAACTTGCCTGAATTTTTTACTAGATCTTCGTCAACCTTGGAACAGGGGAGAGGGGATCATATATTAGGATGGAAGGATACCAAACACTTCCCTGATGCAGAAGCACCAACAAAAGCTGTCTGAACGCTTCTCGCAGAAAACAAGCTCGTACCATCTTTTTAACTATAAGCCTTAAGATTGGAAGCAACACTAATTTCAGCAAACTGCAATGAATCAGTTAAATCATGATGAAACTAAATCAAACCCCACCATTTCACATGCCCAAATAGTTTTTAAAAAAACTAATTAGTTTTCATCCAATTTCTGGAAGGAAAAACCCCGATGATTTTAATTTTTCCACATGGAAAAGCATAATTGTTTCTTTCCCAGCTTATAATTAATACACAAGGCTTCCACCTACTGGATATAAGGAAGCACTGCTGAACAAGTTACTACACATCAGCCAAGTGACAAAAGCTCACAGAACAAGTTTTCACACTGCCACCTCACACTCCTCTTTTGCTCAAGAGTTTGTTACATCTCATTTTTGTTATGGGCTAAGAGCAGGGATTTAGAAACCTCTCAGGCCTGAGCCACAACAGCAACCACCTCGATAAGTCCTAATGCATTTTCCTGAGCAGGTACTAGCTCCTGCAAGTGGCATCAACTGTAAAACAGTCTGCATTTTCTACACATTAACTAATTTCCCCTCATTACCCACACTGGGCTATCTGCTTTTTATGACTTTACATTGATAAACTTCAACACCTTCCTTCTGAATGCAGCTGAATCTGTTATCACTCACTGAGCAGGAAACATGACTACACATGCCCACAAACCTACATTTAGAATGTGCAAGCAACTTCCAGTTGTTCAAGATTCTTTCAATTCAAATTACTTCATACTTTCCTATATTGCCAACTGCTTTGTGTAGATTAAACTACCAGCTGGCCTTTGTGATATAATTTGGATTTTCTCCCTTTTGGGGAGGAGAAAAGATGCCATATCCTCCGAGCAGACAACCCTGCTGCACTTGGTTCAGCCCTTCAACACCTCACGCTTAAAAGTTATCACCGCACCTCCTGCAGCGTGTATAATTTACGTCATGAACAGTTTACCAAGGTCAGAATTTTTTGTTTTGAAAATTAACCTTTGTGAGGAGAGCTTGAGGCAGATCCTAAAACACCTTGAGTCAATGGAACCCAGCTACTGTTTGAATTCAATAACTTTGCTCCCAGCAGATGAGCACTATAGCATCACTATGCAAAGGCTAAATGGGCACAGAGGCTGAACTGGTCTCTGCAACTGCTGCTGCAGGAAGCTTCAAATAATGATTCAGTCACACTACTGGAAATCAATGGGGAGGCATATGCCAAATACATTGAAAAAGTCATTCTTTACTGCTGTCAGCTCACAGTCTATTGCTTTTTAATGCCTGGAATAATTGTTCCTCATAATCCTTTTAAAATATGTACCTTGAATTGTTGTGTAGCAGGGTCCAATGGATATTCAATAAGATAGGGGTGATTACAACATTTCCTCAGTAACATCATGATATTCTGCAGTTTAAGGTTCACCTCTGAATCCATGGGAATGCTTACTTCTACCACTGGCCTTGAAAAAATACATCATCTTATTAGTATAGGAAGTGTCACCTTACTATGCTACCGATACTGAAGAGAAAAAAAAATAAATAAAATCAAGCAATGGATTCACATGCTGTGTCAAACGTCCTCAAAATCCCTCATAATTAGTAAAGCTATTACCAGATGAAACTTCTTTTAGGGCCATACTTGGCACCAAAGGCATAATGGTTTGCCATTATTGGTTTAAAATGCAAAAGGGCAGTCAGCAGTAATCAGAAGCAGAAAAAACAACTTGTGCAAGTCACTCAGCAGAATAGGGAATGGATGCAAGCCCTCTCTAGAACAAATAGTCAGATCTGCTGTGGAATAATACATAAGCTATTCCAAAATCAGCTCTCTGCATATCTCATTTCGGCCACATGTACACATTTCAGGATTCACAATGAATACATCTATTTAGCTCTTCCACACCTAAGTACTGTCTCCAACATAAGGGATCCATGCATACCATAAAACTAACACAAACATATATTTAAGTGTCTGTTCTTGCAAAGTACACTGGACTACAATAAAAATCTAGCAAAATAAATACATTTCAACCCTGAAGATTAATCTGGTTTTCCTTACGCCCAAGGGACTTCCAACCAATTTAGAGCCACCAATAGACCTTGCCAAAGCCAGGAACAAACATAATTCCTCAGCTCCCTCAGTCCTGAACCTCAACTCTGATCTTAATCACCAGAAAGCGACCAATACCTGTCATCAAAACAGCAATAACCATGCCGGCCATTTGGGTCCCAGGCGTCAGTTTAAGCCTACATATTTTACAAAATTTAGCAAGGAAACTACTCCTTACTTTTCTCCAGTCTTGAGCCCAAACTTTACCTCAAGTATTCCTGAGCAATTCTGCAAAAACCTAGGAGTTAACTGTAGTTAGCACACCAGCATTATCCCTTGTCCTTTCTTTAAGCCAACGAAAGATAAACTTGTGAACGTAACTGGACACTGGAGACATAAGGTTTACCTGAACCTTGCAAAGACTGCAAAACCTAGCAATAAGCCAAGGTCTTCAGCCCTGTGTCTTCATTTCTAGCTGTAGCCAGAACCTAAGCTATTACTAAAATTTCAACTACCAAATAATTAAGATGAAGCAGTTCTTCCTTGGCTGGCACCCAGCACCATCTTAGACCTTGAGGTCCTTCACTACCAAAATGTTTTAGCAACCCAAAGGAATTACATTACACGCTACGACATTTTAGCTCTTTATGGATTACTAACAGTACAATTGTCACAGAACGTACCTAAAACTGTCACTAACGAAAACACAGACTCAAAAAGTAATTTAATTGCTAGATCCTGCAAAGGCCACAGGTCTAGGAGTAAGTGTCTTGTAGTCAACTATAACTCTAATGAGTCAGTGAGTGATGGTACAACCTAATCATTGCTATCACAGCCCAGCGAATATTAGGTAAAAACAAAGAAACAAATCATAAAGCTACAAGGACAGTGAATTACAAAATGACATTCTTCTTGATCAGTTTGAATAAGCAAAGCTCTGGAAGCAAACTAAAAGGGAGACAGTATAATAAAAAAATCTTTTAGGGCAGGTACCTCTCTTTTTCTACTTCCTCTTGCATTTTGCTGATCAATTTTTCCAAGTCATCAGGTGAATCATTATGTTCTTCACAATAATCAACTAGTTTTCGACTACGGCGTTTTGGTCGGCCTGTAGGACTCAACTCAACTACTTCTTCCTGTGGGAAATGATAACGCCATCAACAGCAGATAGCTTCAGATTCAAAGCCCTGTGCTGACCCAAGAATTCTCAATACTGAAAAGAGGTCTCAAGTGATATGCCTTACGCAATACTTGCTTAGACTAAAAACCTCTAAGTTTTGCTAAATAGAAAATGCAGCCCAAATTTTAAATGTCTATAACTGCAGATTTTGAAAGTTTCTGCTTGATTTTTAAAGGCTGCATTTTCTTTCTAAACCTTACTGATTTTACAGCAGAAATTGTCAGCTCTATGAAAACTGCCTTCTTTTTCCCCACAAGCTACAAGTAATCAAGAATATATTTACAGTCATATTGTATTAGTTCTGTGTTCACTGAGGCCAGTCACAGTAACTGCCATTGAAATAGGTAAAAAGAAGCAGACTAAAAATTTAAGCAAGAAGGGGGTTTAGTTACAATGGTAACGAAGCAATACCAATGTGTTTTTGCCTACAAACCATTAACAGCAAGCACATTTCTAACACACAGATCAGTAGATACCTCATTATTTCCAAGCAGTTTCCTAATGGTGCGATTGACAATGGCAGTATAGAAAGTTTCTTGCTTCTTTGCCAGCGGTGCATATACCACAACTTCTCGTTTAGGAGGAACCTCAAGAGCAACATCAGATTTCAGCCTTCTCAGTAAGAAAGGTGTCAGAATCTGGAATGTTGAACAGATGTGTTACAATTACTCAAAGCTCTTAACATGGCTAGTTTAAAAAAAAACCACAAAAACCAATAAACCAAAACCACAAAAACAACACGCAAACAGGTTTACTGATACAATGCTATTTTGACAATTTAAAGCAGGGGAGTTAATTTGCAGAGTTCCATATTTCATTTTTTAATATGGATGCCTACTCCAAAACTTTTATACATATGCTGGTAATACATGTGTTTAAACAACACATCCATTGACATATGAAAAATTTTGAAGTGTTTAATAAAGGTGCAGTAGTGATTACATTACAGACCTTTCAAATAATTTTCATTAACTGAAAGTAATTTTATTATGAAACAGCTCATTTTGGTTGTTATATTTCTTAAATCAAGTTATTTCAGGAAAGCCCCAAACCTTTAACCAAAATAAATAATAAATTGTCATTGAGAATTATATCTAGAAGATATAATTTATATCTCTCACCATCAGCTTACGATGGGAAAATTATAGTTTTGTAAGCATTTACTCCTACACCTCCCCTTAAAAAAAAAAGTTTTGAGTGTTAGTTTTCTTTTGAAGACAGGTGCATTATATAACTAGTTTGTCAAAAGGTATTCTGTTCAACACCTAAAAGTTACGTAAATTTCCTCAAAGTTATCTTTTAACAAAATATATATACACCAATTAAATCTTTTGGCAAACAGAAGCAAGCAACTGCAATTAAGTTTGACTAAATTCCGTTCCAAGAACAAAAATGAGTCATTATCAAAGGGGTATATTGTTCCTTTCAGCATTTGTAAGTGCTGTAAAGATTGAAAAAAACCACCACAAGTCTAAGGAAGTCCAGAAGTGCCACAATAAAAGCCTTGGGCCCACAATTCACCACAAACAGGATTTTGACACACTTCAGAATAATGGTCAATGTTAGAAATAAACTGTGAAAAAACCCAACAAAAAAAAGTGAAAACCTGATGCAGCATATGCAAGATGTTTTGCTCCCTTTCTTTAGCAATAATATCTTCGGCAATTTCTGTAATGCTGGTAATATCAAACCAGGATTCAAAGCTATAAAAACAAAGCAAAAAAGAAAAGCTTACTTCATAGCTATTCCTCCTTATTTAAGTATACTATTCTTCTCTTACCCTGCAATTTAAGAAAAACAAAGCACTAATATCCATCATGAATAGAGGGTGAACAGAAAAGTATTTCTGAAACACCCCTGTCAATTCAGATGCTTGAGGTTTTAAGGGATTGGTAGAAATGCTTATATTAGTTAGAATATTCAGTATGATCTGTTACATTCAATCTAGTTTCTATCTTTTTCCAAAATTAGTCTAAAGGCTGTTTTGGCAATGTTCTTCCACCTCACCCCCTACTGTTTCAGAAAAGGATCAGTCTCCCACAGGTCTCATGTCTGCCAGCCTCACACAGCTTTCTCCAGCACCTTAGAGAATCTCAAGCAGCACCTGGCACTTACGATTAGACAAACATCTCTCCCCCTAAACGCTCATGTCTTGGCTCAGAGTTGAGCTTCCACTATCCATAGAGCTGACAATTACTTTCTTACTTTCTGAAACAACTAAGTGTGAAGACAAGACACATTTCAAAGCCTTTACCACCAAATAATCATACCAAATTACAACCATACCATAAAATAGCTCTTCAGATGCTGATACAAGTTTAATAATTAAAGAGTCACAATAATGCCCAAGCAGAATAAAGGGGAATAGTTTTCACCATCAGATCACAACCTACCTTTTCAAATCATCAAACACATCTGGTAACAGGAAGTTAAGCAATGACCAAAGTTCTGCCAAGTTGTTTTGCAGGGGAGTACCAGTCAACAGGAGTTTATTGTCTGCATTAAATCGTTTCAGTTCTCTGATAAGGCGGCAGTTCATATTTTTAATCCTGTGACCTTCATCCACTATCAGGTATTTCCAGAAACAGTGCTACAAAAAGACAGGATATTTCAGTAAATCTCAGCTTTACTCCATCCAAACATCTGCCAGATGAGATAATCAGCACTAATAAGACTGTCTGATACTGCCCATTACAAGATTATATTTACTGTTGTTTCTCATTTTGCCAGACTAGAAGAGCAGAGTATAAACAGTTAATGCCATATACCTGCTTCATGATGACTGCATTTAGAAAGTTTAGGTGATTATAATAAAACTCCTAAAAGAAAGTAATCTTGCTGAAACAACTGTTCTGATATTAACCATGATATTTATACACTAAGTACAGCTTTTACTATGGTGAAACCTCCCTCACCAGCACCCACAGAGAGGTAATGAAAAGAGCAGATACGCTGTAACTATCTGTTTACTTCACTTTTTGGATAGCATCCTGTTTGAAGAACTTCTTAAGCATAAAATTCCAGAGCCACTGCTACCAAGGAAAAAGAAGTGAATGCCAATATAAATGCTACAGTTTGGCACTTGTGGTACAGACAGCATGTGGGGGTTTTTTTACTATGGGTTCTTTTACTATATTGAAATGCATTGCTACGAGTGATGAAGCATTCCACCCGTCCTAGGGCTTTCAGAACTTAAGATACCTGCAGGGCATTTCTGTCTCGCATTGCTATTTCAAAGGAAGTAATGACCACAGGATGGATTTGCAGTGATCCTTGTCGCCCATGAATTTTACGAACCAGTTTACGACGTTCCTGCTGAGCTCCATGATAAAGCATTAATGGAATCTGAAAAAAAGAGGTTTAAAAGTCAGGTGAACGTTCATTTAAACCTAAAGAAGATAGAATCATAGAACAGTTTAGGTTGGAAAGGACCTTAAAGGTCATCGAGTTCCAGCACCCTGGCAGGGACACCTCCCACTAGACCCCGTTGCTCAAAGCCTCATCCAAACTGGCCTTGAACCTTGCCCCCAGCAATGGGGCCTCCACAGCTTCTCTGGGCAATCTGTTCCAGTGTCTCACCACACTCACAGTGAAAAATTTCTTCCTGAGATCTAATCTAAATCTACCCTCTTTCAGTCTGAAGCCATTACCCCTCAATCCTATCACTACGTGCCCTTGTAAAAAGCCCCTCTCCAGCTTTCTTGTGGGCCCCCTTCAGATACTGGAAGGCTGCT
>VYXH01006213.1:166422-198317 GCA_013397275.1 Burhinus bistriatus | reverse complement strand
CCCATGGACTTGTGCACCTTCAGGTTCCTCAGCTGGTCTCAGACCTGGTCTTCTCCTACAGTGGGCGGTACCTCATTTTCCCAGTCCCTGCCTTTGCCTTCTGCAACTTGGGCAGTGTGGTTAGAGCCTTTACCAGTGAAGGCTGAGGCAAAAGAGTCGCTGAATGCCTCCGCCTTCTCCATGTCCTGGGTGATCAGGTCTCCTGTTTCCTTCCTGAGTGGGCCCACATTTTCCCTAGTCTTTCTTTTGTCATGATATATTTATAGAAGGCTTTCTGGTTGTCCCCGATGCCCCTGGCCAGATTTAACTCTATCTGGGCTTTAGCTTCCCTAACCTGATCCCTGGCTGCCCAGACAATTTCCCTATATTCCTCCCAGATAGTAGAGATAATTAGCTATGTTACAAGAAGGCTGTAAATACATAGCAAGTCATGGCACAGTGTGTAGTAACCACATAAACAATTACAATTAGACTGATGTTCCATATAGAGAAAGTTTCAAGGTGAAGAATTAGAATAAGAATTAAATAATTTTTCTTTTAAACCTAAGGAAGAAAAAGAAAAATAATTTCTTTTACCTCTGGAGTAAATCTCTTGAATTCAGACATCCAGTTTGGAAGAGTAGACAAAGGACCACATACTAAGAATGGACCAGGGACTCCTCGCTCCACCATGAGTGCTATTGTTGCAATACACTGGATCGTCTTTCCCAACCCCATTTCATCAGCTAAAATGCCATTGATACCATTTTCCCAAAGCATCTGCATACAAAGAAAAAGAAATGTAAACGCAAAATAGCCAAAACACCTTAAGAACAACAGACATCCTTAGGCTGAACATAACACCTATAAAAACTCTGTTAGGCACATTTTATGTTACAGACAAGTAAGATTTCTCCATGATGAAAATAAATACAAGCATCTTGTAAACCCAACATTCATATGCAGGTGTATGTGCTTCTAGCCAATGAAGTGCCTGACCAGGATGCAAAAACCAGAACAGTAACAAAGGAAAGGATGTAAATTAGTGTTATAATCAAAAAGCACTTTACCTGCAAGTAGAGCTCACACTACCCAAATTTTCACTCATCCCAGCTCCAAAGAATTCCCTTAGTTCTCCCCTCTAAAAGACCAAGTTATCGTCCTGATGTTTCAGTTTTATCTGTTCAAGTAGCTTCTATAAGTACAGTTACTTCACCATAGGAAAAAGGTACAATATCTAACCAACACAGCCAGCTGCTCCAGCAAAAGTTCTTTGTGCAGACATTGCCTATTCTGACAAGTGACAAAGCAACCTCTTGCAAAAGAACAGACAACAGAAGTGTTCTGTGGCTACTGTATCATATATCTTTGGCTACTATTCATAAAGAAGGTTATTGTAACTGAGCTGTTCCCCGCCCCCCCGCCGCCAGACAGAACAGGCCTGTCTTCCCTATGCACGTCCCCATAACAGAACAGAGTGAGTTTAGTGGCACTCACTTGTGAGAACAGCGTAAGCCTGTTAAAAAAAGATACATATGCTGGGGAGGGGGAGGGAAAAAAAAAAAAAGAAAAAAACTAGGGGAAATATAGGATCAGTAGCAGAATAAAAATTAGTTCTGTCTGTCTCTGATAATTAAAAAGCAAACGCTTAATTTGGCTTGCAAGCAAAAATGGGTGGAAGTTAAATATGTACACAGGCAATTTTTATGGCAAGTTTCTTTAGTTTTTTATTTAAAAGGCTAAAGACAGAACATTTTTAAAACACTGCATTAATATTACTAGTTAGATTCCAAAAGCAGAGAATGGAAAACTCATCTGTGTCAGGCCCACAAGTCTTTAGAAACACCTATGGGGCTAGATATTCAAACCCTTGAGAGAGAAACAGTAAGGCTGTCCCTTAGTAGTATGCATAGTCCTTCTGCTTTCACAAAGTATTTGTATGGAGAGGCTGAAAAGACAGTTGATTTGAAAAAGAAAATAGATCGAGAAAGGGAAGACAGAGAACACCAACCAGAAAGTCTGAAGAAACGTTTATAAACACAGATATCCTCCCCATGCTGAAACATTGTATCTGCTGCTTGACAACTTTCTCATAACACCAGATTCTTGTATCTTGAGATCTTGTATCATGTATCTCTCCCTCACCTTCCCGTACCAACTATGATCACAGTCTTCCAGTGTCTCTTCCCCTCCACTTCTCTGTTTCTAATCATCAATAGATTCAGTTTCATCAATAATTGCTCCATACCCTTAGCCACTCCATGCCTTCCACTTGGTACCACCGCATTACACCACCAGTAAAAATCTTTGGCTGCTGAAAAGGCACTGGTTGTCCATTAAATTTCCGTACTGGATCAAGGAATTGCTTGGCACTCTGTCGTACAGCTTGACACAATCTATCCTTAATGACACTATTTGAGTCTCCATTTTTCTGCAGGTCTTCTGGACACAGGTTGTCAGAAGAGCTTTCATCCTACAGAGGAAAGTTCAAGGAACACGTGCATGTGACAAGTGGAATGCACATCAAAGCCTAGCTAAAACATACTTTCACCCAATTTACAGCTGTCTTAATGTGCAGTGAAGTAAGCCAGCCCCTGACACAAAGACTTATTTTGAGTAACTGTCAACTCTAGAGTAGAATTTATTTTTAGGATTAATATTACTATGTAGGTAGATGTCAACATGCAAGACTTCAATGCCTTACATGCATTCTTTACTCCTTTAGAACTGAAGAGCAGTGATAGCTACGGAAGTGATTTGGCTTATAATTTTCTATCCACAAAAGCAAGCAGACTTAAAGCCTTCCTCACAGCGGCTGGCATTCAATACAGCTATTTCCTTTCTGGAAGCAGATTCTAGAGAATGTTGGAAAGAAATTCATACTGTGCATGTAGCTTTTAAACTACAGCAGAAGTGGAAGAGACCACACCTGTTATCCCCATGCTTGAAAGCTTAAATATGACTGTCTTAAGGTCTTACACACCAGCACAAATATTTCTTAGTAAATTCCTATTTCCTTTATTTTTGAAGTTACAGGCGTTCTATAAAGTATAAATACGTTCAAATTCAGTGTTTAAAAAAATAAATTCGAAGTTTCCACCCTGGATTTCTGAAAATAGCTATTTAAGTGCATTCACTCATGCCGCTTTTTTAAACTTCTAATTCAGAACTTAAATATCTAGCAGAGATGTTTATTTACAGGAAAAGTTTAAAGATATGCTATAAAGTATAAAAAACCCTTCCTCCCTTCGGGCTTAACACACTTAACTGCAATAACATGTGCCAACATACCTGATTTTCCACTTTACTCTTTTTTGCCACTGATAGTATTTCCTGGAAACAAAGAAAAAAAAAAAAAAAAAAAAACTATGCTCAAGTGCTTTTCAACCTTAAAGGCTACTACAATCTGTATATCACGAGATCTTTTAATTGAAGAATCTGGACATACTTAAAAAAGCTTTCCATATGACATCATTAATCATACCAGTGACTCTAAACAAGGCCACACACCAGTGAACACATTCCAATTACAAAGGGTAACTGAAAATTCAATTGGCAATGTAGTCTTTTCACAGCTTGCCTCCCCAAAGACTTTAAAAAAAAAGAAAACAACCAACATCTGAATTCGACAGGTTTGACGACACTGCTTATTATATACGTTACAGACTACTGCTGCCTGTTGGTTGATAATCTCCAACAGCAATGTACGAGAATGCATTGCTCTAAAATACAGATGTCACACAGCAATTGCCTCACCAGTTAAAATCTGTGCTACAAAAACCCAGACAAGCCTATTTATAGTTATGGCCTACCTCTTTGGACATAATTTCTGAGATGTTGTATGTCCCATCTTCTCTCCCTCTCTTCTTTTTTCCACCTGTCGGATAACATTTGAGTTTATACAATATGTCATTGAAGAAACTAAAACCACCAGTATTGACAAAAGGCAAAGCCTAATACGTTACCCAATTTCTCCTCTTTGCCATCAACTGGATTTTGACCCTAGAAAATAAACGGAGGAAGAGGTTCATCATCTTATGCATCTCTAACCATCATGACATAGAAAAAGATGTACCAGCCTCAAACCGTTGCCTTTGAAAGCTTCTTGAAACACTTTTACTATTAAGCAGTTTTTAAAAATACCGCAAAAAAAAAAAAAGTTCCTGCTTATCTTTATTACTTATTCAGCATCTTGGCTGAATAAACAATCATTACTTAAAACAAAAACCTCAAGACAAATTAAAAACATTTTCTTTTGTATAAATTAGTCAGAAACTTCTTAAGATGACTGTCACATTATGCAATTTTTAAACACTTTGAACAGTCTTCTTATGATTAAAATAAATATGGTATACAATAGATTGAGCAAGTCAAATACTGACTAATCAAACTTTAGTTTACCTACCTTGATCAGAATTGACACCCTCCTTTGTTAGACTTTTATTGAGACAGTTGCATAAAATAGCTAGTTAATCTTACCTTGGCAGATTTTAACATCATCTCTCTCTTTCTTTCTAACTTCTCTTTCCTCCTCTGTTCCTAAAAAAACCCCAAACAAACCACACACTTATCTTTCAAGTAACACCCATAAGAAAACTATCCATTAGAGAAGTAATAAGAGACATAGATTACACTGGTAGAGTTCTGTGTACTCTACAGACTATGTTTTTGCAGTTTCACTAAAAGCCTCTATTCTGACATAGTTTAAAATGATAAAAAAACACTTGGACAAGAAAACTCAACTGCTTATCAGTGAATACTTTAAACACAAATAAAGTAATTTAGAAAGACTCCAACAAAACTATTCCCAATTGCAAATTCCTTAAGATCACATCTATTGCAGTAAGTTTTCCATGTATGCAGCTCCCCTTAAACTTCCACACATTACCACCCGTGTTCATTGTGGAACAGAAAGCAATGTTAAGTAGCCTACAATGCCTTTAATGAAGAAGTGCTTTCATGTCTTGAAGAATTTAAGATTTTCATTCCATCTATTATTTCTACTTGCTGAAAGCAAAAGGACCCTGGAAAAAGAGATGAGACCTTGGTATTTATCAGAATAAGCAAGACTTAGTACTGAAACATACATTCTATCAATGCAGTAACCATGAATTTGAGCTGATGGTTAAACTAAAAAAGTATTTTAGAAAGGAGGTTCCTGCACTCCGTCAGTGTCGCTTTTCTGAGAATGTTGTTGCCCTGAATCTTTTCCTAAGATCCTCCCTCTCTCTCAAGCGTAAACTGCTACAAGCTTCTCCACAAAGTTAAGAAAGTAAAGATAAAGCTAGTCATGAACTCAGCAGCTCATGGATTAAAAAAAGAAAAGACGTCAATTAATTTTATGGAAGCTCTTGTTTGGGAACAGTATGGCCTCTGATCACTGTAAGTCATAAATTTGTTTGAGGGAGGCCTACATTAGCATCCTGAAGACAAGCCTTATCCTCAGCCTTCAGTAGTTAACACAAAGAGGCTGCACAACTTCCTACTTGTCAATTCTTTGTATCTTCTATCCCCCCCCTTCCAGGTTTTCTAGCTCCCTTAAATTTTGTTTCTTGTTTCAAATATTTATTTTCTCTTCCTAGCACTCAGGCCAACAGAAGAATTGTAAAGATTACACTGTGATTTAAAATTATAATTCATGCTCTTCCCAGTTTGATTTACCTATTAACTTATAGAACAAATTCTGAATATTATGTAAAGCACCACTTCATTCCTGGTCAGTAGTTCCAATAGATTTTCGTGTTATTATTGCAATCTTAACAGCATTTTCCTTCAGTTCAAACAGTGGGATGGAAGAAAAACAAAAAACAACCCAAAACCCCCAAACAAACAACAACAAAAAAACAACCCCCAAACCCCCCAAACAAACAAACAACAACAAAAAACAACCCAAAAACCCCCAAACACGTGGCAGCCCATCTTAAGAATCCCCACTGCAGACAAGAATACACCTACCTCTAGCTGCTGCTGTTCCATTTTGGTTAGCAGGAATTTGGAATAGATGTTGCTTTTTTCAAGCAAATGTTGAAGCCTCTTATAGCGCATTTCACTTGACTCCCTGTCCCAAGAAGTGCGAGCCTGACCAACACAAAGAGATGCCAAGTATTTACAGGTGCTTCAGAGTTAACGCTTTTAATACAATGAAGGGTTCTTCTACAGGATAACTACAATTGTCTCACACACACACAACCTTTCTCTTCCAGTCATTATACATCTAGGATTCACAGGAAGTGCTGGAAGATGAAAGTAACCAAGGGTTGCATTCCCTTGCGTATGTAAACAGAGCTCTACAACACACATGCCTCCAGTGCAGTAACACAAGGCATTCAAGGGCTCAAAGGTATCTCAACTCCAATTCATAGATTTGGAGCAAAATGAAATTCAAGTTTATTTGCAGCCTGCAAAATTTGGGAGAAAAAACCCAAACCTACCTGGCAAAATTCAGCAGTTTCCCAAGTATTAGTTGGGATGCCTCCACATGCCATTTGCGAAAGGCACAGTTTTTCATTACGAACAAGTTACTCAGCTACAGAACCATCATGCCTCATTTGCAGAGGTCAAGTCAATTCCCAATGTGAAAACAGTAACTTCTCCTCGCTTTGCTTACGAAAGCCACACATGCTTTTAAAAGTAACTTCTGTTGAATTAGCCAAGGCCGTGCATTTAGAAGGTTGCAAATTACTCTTTAAAACTCAGATCAAGATTCCCCAAACAAGTTAGAAAGCATTCACCCGTCTGCATTCATCTGACACTGCCTGTTAGATTGAGATATCAAACAAGTAAAAAGGTATAAATTAGCATCTCCAAGAGAAACCCCAGCAAGCCAAGATGCAGAGCTTTACAAGATGCTTATCTATGCCATTGTCTTCAGAAGAAGCTAAGACAGAAAGGCAAGGGAATCTTCTGAAACTAAATAGACTAACAGACAGGAAAAAAGGGTATTAGCTGAATCATGGGACAAACTGTGTGAGACAGAAAAGCGGGACGATGTTTCTCTCCCCCAGAAATCACACCTTTATTTTCCACAATTAATAGACCATGTCATTCTTATCAGGTAGCTATCACCATATTCTTTTATGAGAGGAAGATCTATCTCCACAAGTTCTCTGGAGGAAGAGATTGCCTTCTCATGACTCTCCATACAGTTTTTGTTTGCTTCTGCTCTCCCCAATCCACATTTCTTCCTTCAGATGAAAAGTACCTGAGCTCAGAAAGATCAACCCTTGATGGCAATGCCATGAGAGAATATAATTAAATCTAAACTACTTCATTCAGCAAATTGCTGTTGCTCACTTTTTACTGGCGTGAACACAGCATCCTTCCATTAGTTTGACCAATCTGAAGGACTGTTTCATTGATCAACTGTGAAAATTTCAAGTGGAAAAAAGATGAACAGCATTGAACTCTTATGGTTCCTCCACTTTGTCCTTTGACTCAAACGTTCAAGTCTCAAGAAAGTGGGATTATTTTGTTTTCCCCTTTTTGACTGAAAAGTCAAAATTGTGTCACTCTCCTTCATCGCTCCACAATCTTATATATTTGCATAGTGGTGTTTTGTCATCAGACCACAGAGAGAAGCAGCTCCTTTGTTCAACTGTTGTACAAATCACCTGGCAGGGGGTTTGCCGAGGTGACAAGCATAAAAAAACCCAGAAGCTCCAAGAACAACTGCCCCCAAGATGCCAGTAAGCCTGGGTTTAACGACATGAGTGATTTCCTGTGCAATGAGATAATTTGCTCTACACGGGTTTCCTCCTTACCCTTCAAAAGCATTGCCTGCAAATTTTTAGTTCCAATTCTGATCAAGGAATACCTGAAGAGAAGTTCTAACAGGCTCTAGCATGACTTACTGTTTGCGAGAAAGAAGATTATGAGACTTCTGGGAGAACAAAATATTATTTTCTAACTACAG
This sequence comes from Burhinus bistriatus, assembly GCA_013397275.1. Taxonomy (NCBI): domain Eukaryota; kingdom Metazoa; phylum Chordata; class Aves; order Charadriiformes; family Burhinidae; genus Burhinus; species Burhinus bistriatus. Next base: position 190,426 of record VYXH01006213.1, on the reverse strand, counting down.
TATCAGAAAATACTGCAGCCTAAACCCACACCTTTATAAATCACAACTTTTCTTAGTGAAAAGTAATTAAAATTAGTTCCAGGCCTTAGAAATCATATTTTTCTTGCCCTTAGAATAACGTTTCAATTTTTCAGACAGGAAAAAACCCAACACTGATTCCTCAAGTACCTTGAGTAATAGCATTAGTTCTTTAGAATACAATTCCCAAAACAGCATTTAAGAGAAGAGCTCTTTCAAGGTTATATTTCCTTATGCCCAAAATACAATACCTTATATAGCATTCTGATACCTTGATAATTTGAAGCATCAAGTTTTCATGTTCTCTCTCCAAAACAGATTGCTTAGTATCAACCAATGCTTAATATCAACATATGAAAACATTCACAGCAAGAGAGAAATGTAATACAGTAACGATTATGTCATCTGTGTTAGGGATGTATCGTTTCCTTAAAGCAGCCTCTACTTCCTGCAACACAAGCATACAGAAGTACACAAACCAAACACCAACTCCCAGGATGCCCACATGTACGTTTCTCCTGGCAGCAACGCCTGCTCCCCTCACCTCAGGGGTGCCTGCACGACTGCGCGCTGGGAAGAGCGGGAGAGTGCCTGGCATAACCCCGACCCGTTCTGGCTAGGCTTTTTAACCCAGGCCACTTCCTTGGTGCCGTTGCTGCCTAAACTACACCCGCTACCAAAAGACACGCGCAACCGGGCTTATTTCTGGAAACGGTAAGCGGTATTTATAGAAGTGTCCCGCAGAGCTCTAATCAGGTCATTTGTTTGGTGGGTCTTTTTCATAAAATAAGGAGCAAAAAGAGGAAAAGAAGCGTTATGTACATATACAGAAAACGCAAACAAAAAAAAAATCTTGCCTTTAATATTTCAGATATTCAGAAGAATGTTAAGTTACTACTATTTCTGAAATCAGCTTACTTTAAAAGCACCATATCTTAGATTTTTAGGCTCAGAATGACGAAAAGTAAAGAGGTCATCTTCTCATTGCAAACTTAAACGTGTATAAAATACACTAGGCTTCTCGCTGACGGCAAGAGCCCACCGTTAGCCTTTCGAAAAAAAAAATAGATAAATAAAGCCTGCCGCGGATGATCAAAGGCGCAGGTGAACGGCAGCCACCGCCCGCAGCCCCCACAGCCTCTCGCGTCCGTTTGTTTGGAAATCAAAGGAGCCGCACGACGCCCGGCCCCGGCCCCCCAGCCGCCGCCGGACCGACGCACGGCGCGGGGCCCCGGCGCTCCGGCCCCGGCCCCCCGCATCCGCGGGGCAGCCCCGGCTGCCGTGCGGNCGACCCAAGCCTCGCGAGAGGAGGAGGCGGTGGCGGCGCGCTCGCCAGGCCGCTCGCCCCGCCCCCTCTGGGGCCCGCCCCGGGGGGGCCATCTTGACTCCTGGCAGGCGGCGGGCACACGGGGGCATCGTTGCGCTCCCCCGCCGGTATCCCGGGCACCTCCTCGATCCCAGCACTGCCCGCCGATGCCCCGCGTCGGGCCCTAGTGCTGAAGCGCTCTTGGGCCTTCCTGCCCCGCGTGGGGGCTCCACACGGCGCAGTGAGCTCGGGGCTGCGTTAAGCCGTGCCTCGGGCCCGGTGGTGCGCAGGCCGCCCTGACGGAGCCGCCGCCGGCCGGTGCTGTCAGCAGCATCAGCCGCCGGCTGGGCACAGCGGAGTGAAACTGGCCGGGCTTCATCGACCTGCTTCCCTCTGCCAGCAGGAGCAGGGCACTGGTACACCTCTCTGGATCTCCACCGAGAGGGTATGGACGTAGCAAGGGCTGATCATCTCCCATTAGTGCAACGCCCCAAGTGTTGACTTGAACACTTCTGAGTTGGGCCACGAGAGGGCAGAGGAACGCTTACAACCCGAATGAGAGCTGTGCTTCCCTCAACCGACGGAAAACTTTCCCAAAACATAGTCTATATTAAAATAAATATTTCTGGTGTTCGGAACACAAACAGTTTAGCTTCTCCTAAATAACACAAGCTGTCAAAATAATTTTGGGCTATCCCATCACCTCAGACCCATAAAAAAATGCTGTGCTAGTAATTTCTTGCACCTATGAAATGGATCACTATCTTAAACTCACTCCACCCACGTGGGGACCAGAGCTCCTGGTTTTAAAAAGAGATCTAGAGAGGGAGGAAAGCAGCAGCAGCAGAACAGACAAGTCTGGTAATAACTGAGGTGGATGGCATTCTTCTCATTCCCAAAGCCTTAGAGGCTGATTCTGGATGTTGTAATGTGGTTTATGGAAAAGTGATTCTGTTTTGCAAGGCATAGTTTGGAGGCTAACTTGAGATGATTCTGCATCGATGTGAGGGAATGTTAGCAGGGAGGAATGTTATTAACCCCCTAATAAAGTTATTTTATTGGCATTGTGGCAATTGAATGCAGCCTTTTTCAAGCTTCTGTTTCACTTGCAACTATTCTCAGACATCCCAGTGAATAAACAAATAAAACCTTTATTTTCTAAGGCACCTTTCATTCTGTGAGACCTTAAAGTGCTTTCCAAACTATATCATTAGAGCAGAATAATCACCTAGATGACAACTGAAATGCACCCAAGCTGGAATGTGATGGTGGCTTAAGTGGCTCCCAACACCAGTTGCCGACAGAAAGCAGGGATGAAGGTGTAACTAGAACTTCAGGAGCACTGGGGAAAATGAAATGGTAAAGATTTTGGCTGGGATATAAATATTAACACCTCTGCTTCTTTTAAAAAACACCATAAGATCTGTCCTGCCCAGAAATTGTAAGGAGCACAATTTATATCTCTTATCCAAAGAAAATAAGCCTCTCACTAAAAGATGTAATAGAATACAAATGTTCCACCTTGCTCCTGTATCCATACACATTATTTTGTAATTTAATTAAAATAATTTTTAGAATTGTGAGACAGTGAGACATACACCACCTTACCTCAGATTATCACCTTAAATCAGACAATTGTGTTTCAGCCGTTTCCTGCTCTGCCCAACACCTTGTCTGTAAGCTGCTCAGGGTGGGAAGGGATTTGCTGTTGGGTAGTGGGGCTGTGGCTCCCAGTGGATGGCTCAGCATCACGATCGCCTTGCATTTTTCCAGGGAGAGACTGTGCTGTTGTGTAGCAATCCTCACCCTCCCTCCCACCACCGCCGCTCCCGTGGCTGCATCCACCCCTGGCCCAGGACCCCCTGCTATGCCCTGCAATAGGAGAGCAACTCAGCTTCTAGGGGAGTATTTGCCTTTGTGTGCAGGGTGTTTCTGTGTTCAACGAGCCATAATTTAGGGCTGGAATATTGTTTTCCCTGTTTATTGGTAAAAGTCATCAGAAATAAAGAAAGGATGGTAATTACTTAGCCATCTCTTTGGTGACATTCAGATATCCAATACTCACAAAACTTGATGCAGTGAAAGACTTTGTAAAACACGCCTTTTCAAAAACTATTCCAGGTAAATGCTACCAGATCAGTCAGCTGTGGCTGAGCCTGTTGGACACAAACCATGGTCTGGTTTTAACATCCCACAGACAGACACCTACAAGGGGAGTGTGCAAAAGATTCATGCCCAGTCTTGCAGACAAGGGCACTTACCCTGGCTTAGCACACGTGAATAAGACGATGCCAACAAACATCCTCCTCCAGATCCAGCTATTACTGTGGAATGAGTAAGTGATGCTTGTTACTGCTTCTCTCCAACTGCTCTTGGGATTGAGACTTCAGTATTTTATATTAATGGTCTGAGGTAACGAGGGGAATAAGGCAGTGTTTTTGTAAATTGTTCATGGAATAGATTCTTAGGGATTGGGAATAGGGCTATTTCCACCAGCAAAGGATGTTAAATGGGCAGAGCTGGTAACACCTTCCCTAAGTGCAGCAGGATCCAGAAAATGATGTGTCTCCATAGCATAAATCTCCAGTCACCGCTTAGCCCAGGCAAAGAGGTTGTAACATGTACCTTCTATCCAGAAGCAATTTATTTTACCTGAGTAGTCAGTGACTTGTTACTGCAGCGCAGAAAGTCACCGGTCCATCACCTTTTGTTTCAGAAGATGAAAGTCTCTCATAACACACCTGGACAGTTATACAGCACAATGCAAGGTGCGGAGAAAGATGAACCTAGTGGCACAGAGGGGGATGGGGGAAATGACAGTGCAAGAGAGCAGATAAGAGTTAGAAAAATGCAGATTGTAAACAAAGACGGTTCTATTCTCAGGTTGGCCAAGTGGCTTCAGCTAGGTTGCGGTAACCCTGGGTTGTCACCTTTGAGATTTACTTGTCACTCTGGTATGCAATACAAGAATGTGTGTCGTTTCATCATGCTCCTTGCCTGCACAGGTTGCCTAATTTACTACAAACTGTAAAAGTAGTTCCTTGTACTAATTGCTCTGTCTGCTGAATGACCAAAGAGGAACCTGGGACTTTGAAATAAGATGAGAAAAGTGAGACATACAGATTCAGGCTATTTTGCCCTTGTCTTACTTGTTCACAATATATGTACAAGGCTTTCCTATTCCTAAGCAAATGAGAAAGTCTCCAAAGCACTGTGGCAGGTAACAGTGGCATCCCTGAAGTTTGCTCACTCATCTTCAAATTTAAATTGAGTTGGTTTTTTTTTCCCTTTTTATTGCTTAATAATCAATGGCTGCTAAAACACAGCAGTAGCAGCCAGGGACACCCTGGTTGCTCTTCCTGATAGTAGCAACCCATACGTGCTATGGCTAAAAGAAATACAGTAGCAGGATCCTCTCCTCCATCCACAAGCACAATCTTCAGGTGGTCAGAAATTTCAGACATCAACAAGATCAGTGGACTGGCAAGTTTAACTAAATCTCCTGTAACTTAAGGGTTAAACATCCAGCTGGGAGATGCGTAGGAAAAAAAGCACTGAGGCGGCTTGGGGTCTCAGCGGGTAACCAGCATGCCATATATACAATAACGCTAGATGGCTGCACAGTCTCCAAGAAACTACTATTGCCTTCAAGTTTAATTATGTAGCTTGTGGGCCTGAAATACGTAAGGTAAGATGTGTTGATCAGTGAAGCAGGGGCAGGTTTGTGTGCCAGCCCCTCTGTGTTAGTAAGCACTCGAGTTCTCTGAGCTGGCAGTCAGAGCCGCAGGGTACTAGGAATGGCATTTGCTGACGGCTGGACTGAAACATCCCACCAAATAACGAAAATATCATGCTACAGTGATGCAGCCTTCCTGCAGATTTCCTATGTCTCCATCAGCAGGAGCTCAACCACATGTGAAGCAGCTCCTGAGACACCCATTTCGAACCTGGCCTTTTAAGTAACCTGAAATCCCTGTAACTGCCAAGAAAAGGGAGGGGTGTGCAGAGGGAGGCAGAAACCTCTATGGCCATCCAGTTTAATCAGCCGCATTTGGTTGTTTACAAAGACATCTAAATAACACCACCCACCATTCTGTACATCAACATCCCAAGGTTTCTCGGCATACAGCTCTCAGTTCTCTAGCTCCTGCTGCAGCATGCAGCCCAGGCAAGACAGAGCAGGATTAGGGTTGTCGGGGAAAAGGATTGATAGTGTGATGTTATGCTTCAGCAGGTAAGCAGTTCTCTTGAGGGCCAGGATCCTTCCTTAAAAAGCTGCTGCAAAGGTGACAAAGAAATCACCACATTAGTCTGACAGTTACAGTGAGCTCTTAGCCTCCTGTTTGAATACACAGCTTTTATTCATGCATCACATAAAAGATTGCTTGTGTTTTTTCACTATGATTAGGTCTGGATATTGCAGCACTTCTGCTTGTAACTGAGAATATGACATCTGCTAAGAAATGACAGTTTTATCCAGCTCATCACCCGGTCCAAATCTTTCAAGTGTAAGTTCTGTCAGCAATGTGTTTCCTGGCTTACATTTGGGTAACTGTAACAAAATCCTCTCCTGGTTTCTCTGCCCATAACTGTTTGGCTCTTTGCAATGATTTGTGGCTGTGCATTCACACATGCACCAACTCATGCACGATGAGAAACGGCACTCATCCTGATCACCTTCTGCTCCAAAACTACAGGCTGTTCTCACTTGATGTGATAACATACTAGCATCAGAGCTTATGGCTTCATCTTCACACACCCCAGATAGGCAAGGTAGCTCCAAACTCTGAAAGGCATCCAGCCCCCTTGGACAAAGCTCCCGGTCCCTAAACCACGTCTTTGCTTATGGCTGCAAGAAACGAAAACGTTATGGGTGAGGCAGAGAGGGAGAGCACAGAAATCCTGCTGCGCTGCAGCTTGCTACCTGCCCAGCGCTCTTGCCAATCTGCCAGTGAAGCCTGGGGGTCACAGCATGACTGACTGCAGCCTGTGACCCACTAGATGCTGGGAGTTCACAGACTGTTTTTAAGGGATCTGGAAAAGCTGATCACAGGGTGCAGCTTTGCACGTGCTGCACAGCAACCTGCAGAGGTGCGGGCTCAGAGAGAGTCCTCGCTTATGTTTGAACATGCCAACTCCCTGCTTCTCCTCACGGTCAGAGTCAACTCCAACCAGGAATGATTACATTTTTGAATGTCACATGAGACAGCGACCTCTAAGTCACGCTAAAAGAAAACTTGTGAAATTTTTGCTGGCAGGCAAAGGGGGAACACAAACATCTGCGAGCTCAATATACCAAACATGCATGTTCGGATCTTACTACAGGTTGAGAGCACAGAGCAGGGAGACACATATGTACAGGCAAACCCCAGCACTGATGATGTGCAAGAGTGGTCCAAGCACCACAATGTTCACAAAACTCTGTCCATCGGGAGTAAATGAGCTCCTTCTTTTACGGCTTTTGATCACTGTGATTCAACCGCATTGCATGACAGCTGGTTTGCATGAGATGATCAGTCTTGTCTTTTTGTAACTCCTTCAGAACTGGGCTAGCTACAAGCTTTATCATCAGGTAAATGTTCTTTACCCATTTAATTGTCATTACAAATACTAGGAAATGCTGCGTCATTAGCAAGACCATGGTTTAACCCCAGCAGTAAGGAGGGCCAGATTCCCATTCACATCGCCTTCCTGAAGGCTTCTTGAACCACAGCCATGGTGGAAAGGGACCTGTCAGTGCCATTAAGAACCTTTTCCCAGGGCTTAGTCAACACCTTCTTTACTAGGCTTAGATTGCCTTCAGGGGAATCTACTTTGTACATAGTTTGCCTGCAATTGTACTTACTAATGTGATTTATTTATGTTTTGTAATATAGGACCCAAAATTCACTTAGGTCACAGCATGCAGACAGTAAAGGGAAGTTACTATCTTATTTGAAATCCCGTTCCTTCAGATTCCTTCATACTCAGTTTTTTGATGACTCAGAAGGGACTTCCACCCTTACAAGAGCATACTGATCTCCAGCAATAGGCAGCAATATACACAGACCCAGAGCCTCCAGCCCGGTAAGCCCAGTGTGTGCCAGGGCTGTGGGCTCAGGCAGCCACAAATGGCTCCCTGCAACCTGGGTGGGGTGGAGAGCCCAGCCCCCAATACATGCTTTTAGTATATCTGCTGAGAAGTGAAACTCCCTTCCCTCACACTCACCACAGCACAAAGGTATTTTGAATTCTACAAAAGGCATGCCAAAAATCAAATTTCTTTCCAGCAATGAAGAGAATGAGGAATGTGTGTAGCTGGTCTGTTGGGCTCAAAGGGGGAGATGATTAATCACCCGCGAGGGAGGATGACTGTAGATGGCAAGTCAGCATCTCAGAGTATTTTGTTTTTCCTCCCCTCATCCCTTTTTCCTTTTAAAATGAATTTTAAGAGATTGTTTACAGTAGAGTCCCCTCTGCATGCTTTGGCATCTTGTCTGAAGTCAGCAAGTCCCATCATTTCTGCTAGCATTCAGAAAAGACTGGTCTAGAAGACAGAGCCTTCCTTGAAGACAAACGAAGGGATGCAGTGGTTCAGCAGCAGCTGTAGATGAGGCCTTGGAGAGGGGCTGAGATGGCCGGCAAAACATCCAGGGGTAACTGGGGGGAATCCCAGCCTCAGTGAACCCATTGAGCATTTTGCCATGTCAGCGCATATCCTCTCCTCGCCAAATTTCTGTCAAAATTCCCAGGACTTCAGCCGAGATTTTCTGCACCTCTGGAGTCTGCCATTCATGAAAGCTTCTGCTGTTATCCAGTCAGAGTGCACAGCCCAAGAAAGAATGACTCAACATAAGGGATGAGCAGAAAACAAGCCATGATAAGTGGTAGCCTAGTGATGCTCTTCTTTTTTAACCCCCAAGTCACAGAAAGCATTACGGTACAGACTACACATGGAAACAACACAGGATAAGGTACAGGCCCTGTGCTGGTGGAAATACTGCACTTGGATTTAAATGTAAAACTGGAGTTTTCATGCAACTACAGTTATTAAGGGTCATGTAGTATTCACAGAATAATAGAGATGTTAATATTTGCACCCAGATGAAATTTTGTCTCAGATCAGTTCCTGTCCTATGGTTTCAGCTGAATACACTGTTTTCCGTTTTGTCTCAAACTCTTGACTGGAAATGAGGCATTTCCTTTAATGCTGTTACATTGAGACCAAGATCTACCTCATTCATAAAGTATTCCAAATTCACAGGCAATGGGAAGTGCTACAAAGGTGTGAAAGTGCAGCCTTTCCCTCTTTCTTTTAGGTAAGAGAAGAGGCAAAACCCACCAAGCTTCTCTCAGAAGATTTTGTGCTGTGGACTTGATCCTAAAAAGGCAGAAATACTAACAAAGCCAGTGGTTTTCATCCAAAGGAAGGTTTTTAGGTGGTTTTGATAAAAAGTGTATCTACAGCTGCCTCTCTGGAACAAACCCACTCTTTAACTCAGTGCTGGGTACATAAGCAGAGCTCCCACTTGGACCTCTAGATGCATCTAATTAATGCAGACCTCGCAGAAGGGAATGGTGCTAGGTGAGAGATGGTCCGCTATAGACTAAGTGAGTTCACCCTCTGTGGGGCAAGCCTGTGGCATCCTAGGGTGCTGCGCAATGTGACACAGGCACTGCGTGGCTGGCACTGACCTTTCTCTTTTCCTGAAACACTAAACATTGGCCTAGGACCTAAGCAGGAATCACCAGGAACTTTGAACAATTGGGATGCTACTGTGCATGTCCTACAAGCGCAGCTCATCGGTCATTACAGCACTCTGCTCACGTGGAAAAAACCCGGGATCAGTAAATCTGGCTTGCAGCAAAAAGCCAAAGAAATCTGAGCATTGTGAACTGACATAATTAGGTGCCAGACAGGAGGGCTCAGGACATATTGTACAGACTATTTGTAAAGACACGTTCCTGGCATTCTGAGTCCATAAATAATGTTTGCGAAAAGGTATTAGGTGCCTTCCCCAAGGGCTGCCAGAAAAAAGAAATAAGCAGACCAGAAGGAGCTTAGGCACATTCCAGTTTGGGGAGGAGAAAGAGGCTGCAAAGACATCTCTAGCAGACTTATTACGGTACCTTTATGATATGTTTGCCTTTTCTTACCCAGAGGGCAGGGGTGGGGGAAATACGATTCCTCACTCTGACAACGGTGGAGATCGAATGTTGTATCTGTACGGACAGCACTCTCTTCTCTTGGAGCCACTCCTGCAAAGGTGTCTTGAGCCAGACTGACAGCAGCCAGAGGGGGTTCTGGCAGCTGCTCATATCCCAGGGAAGTGGCAGGTATATGAGCCGATCACATCAAACTTGAGAGAAAGCGGGAGAAATGAGGAAAGTGTTTGGATCTGGGCAAACAAATCTTTTCTTGTTCCATTCTTATTTACAAGGTTGATCCAGGGCAACGCGTCACCTCTTCAACCCAAACAAAGCAGCACCATACAAGGAGCACTGCAAGTCTGCCGATGTCCTTGCTGTGATCCTGCAGGGGCCTCAAAGCACTCACAGTTAAAAGAAATGGATCGCGATGATAAAAGAGAGTTATCTTCTCTTTATCATCATATGCTCAGTGAACTCCCATGAAAATTTACCAAGTTCCCCCTGCTGCTTCCCCAAATGCCTGTGCCTCAGGCCCAAACTCAGTTACCCCTTTAATCCTGTGCAGGAGATCCAAGATCAAAGTTGGTGGGACTTCGTTTCATCGCAGCTATTCCCAGCACCATCCCTGGAATTCAGACAGCTGCTGGTTTTCATTCCTCAGCCATGGGGTAGCCAGATCTGACACTTCTGTGTTAACCCCTGGGTTTGGCACGAATTATGAACTGGAGTCTGTCTCCTGAAAACTCCTCTGCTCTGCAGAACATGACTCGCCTTCACTACGGTACCCAGTGGGGATAAATTGTTCACTGGTGTTTGCCTCATCGGTACCAACATTACAGTGGCAAAAGAAACGACCCCTGTGCAATCTGGGAGCTTCTGAGATGGAAGGTGATCTATAACTGTCCGTTTTATTATCCCTGGGAGAGGGGGAAGAGAATTGAAAACATCAAACATTTACTGGAAAAAACAAGACCAGCCCTGTATTTAATCAAAACATTTTGTTTTGTTCCATTTGTAATTATTTCCATCCAATAGACAAATATTTTAGCAATGAAAATGACAGTTCCCTTCCACGGGCAAACAAAATAAGAAGTCATGTCAGTTCCCGTACAATGCCACAGCGAAGGTGACATATTTTTAATGCTGTGTTGAAATTTTCTTTACTTGTATTCCAGTAATACTGAAGGCATCAATTTAGGTTTAATGATCTATTGTGTTCAGGGCTGGAGGGTTTTGTTAGGGCGGTGGTGGGAAAACCAAAGATTTGTGGGGAAAGAAGCTGAAGTGACACTTCATTTCCCCTGAAACCCGTGAGAACATGAATATAAACACTGAATGTGCCCACAAGACTGACTGAAGCAGAGGTTCCTAGCAGATGAAGACAAACTTGAGAGCCCAGGGAGTTATTGCCATTGCCAGCTATGCTGGTACCTTCTATTTTTTTTATTGGAAATGTGAGTTTTCACCTGCTGGAAAGAGGTAAAAAGGAAAAAAATCCCCATTCCCATACAGGACTTGCTCTTACACTCAAATGACTGTCACAAAATGGAGGCAATGAATTGCACGTAGCTTGGTTTTAGTTTATTGAGACCTCATGCCAGCCAACGGCTCTCGGTATGTTTGCTTTAATTACCGTGTGTCCATAAAGACGGTAACAGTTTATGCAGGTTTCCTACAGTGCCTGTCTCCACTTCCTTCCCTGTGCTTCAGGTACCTGAACTTTGTATTCCTCACAGAAAAGTGGAAATAACTGTAGAGACTTCTGCTGCAAAGCACGTTGAGATCTACTGGTGAAACACCAGTAGAAACACATTGCCACTTCAATATGCTGGGATATTTTTCCCCAGAGCTCTCAGACAGTCATCAGCAATCACAGTTGCATTTTCCTGCCTAGAACAGGCCAACCATTTTCTCTTTAATACCGGCTGACTTCAGTGCCCAAGTGAAAAGGGTGAAAAGGGAGATGGACCTCACTACTTGCTTTTAAGTGATCTTTCACCCAAGAACATCACGCTGGTTTCTGCACCATCTCGGTGTAAATCCTGCTTCCTGGTACTATCTCTGCACCTCGCCCATCCAACTCAACAGGTATATTTTCATGCCCTCTAGCAACAGATACTTTGCGGAGAAGTCAGCGTCTGCCAAGTGTGGTTTAATACTAATTAATGCAGGCTCCTCGCCATTTTCTCCTCCAATTCAAAATGACAACGCACCAATCACACACCTTTTTCACCAGCACATCGTCTGACCATGAGATCAAAATACCCCGCTGAGGTCCAGCTGCACGGACCCTGCTGCAGCACAAACAGAATTCAGCTGCCTGCCTCTCAGACAGGTGTGACATTTGGGGACCCACCTGACATTGACTTAAACCTTTGTTAGTGCGTTTTGCAGCAGAGAGCATGGCTAGTGTGTGTGATGGTGGGAAAGCAGTGTCTGGGTTGGGGAAAAGGAGGACAGTTTTGAAGAGGTAGAGGTTGCCCAAGATGTGCCTGCTCAATATAGGGAGAGCAGCCTGGGAAGCAACACTGGAAAGATCAGGAGGCCTGTCTACTGGCTGGCTGGTGGGATGGAGTGAGAAGAGGGATGTAACGCTCTCCCTTGCAGGAGGCCAGCACCCCAATAACAAGGGAGGGAAGTTTACTCCTTTTTTGTGAGGGGAAAGCAGGGTGACCACAGCACACTTGGTAGGCCAGATCTTCACCAAAATACCAGGATGAAATCACAACTTTTATCTGAGATATTTAGACCTGCTGGTACCAAACCTCACATTACTCATTGAGAGCTCCACCTCGTCCTCCCTTTGGATACTGCTGACGTTGCGAAATCTTTTCCTCACCACAATTCTTTCCACATAGTATTTTCTGTGCCAGCAGTGAAGTTTGGTCTGCTCTGGGAGGCCAGGAAATCTGCAGAGCACCATCCTTCTAGTGCTTTCAGCTAAACTTATGATGGCTTGCAAGAAACTGAGAGTTTAAACTGATCAATGATCCAAAAAGTTTAGGATCTACGCCAAAGAATCCCCTAAAAAAAATTACAGTCAGGTGCTAACTAGAGCTGTCTAGCCTGTCTAGCTTTGTCTGTCTTACGTCCCGCTGTCTTCCTCCACCCATGGCTTTAAAGATTGTCTCTGTTTCTCTAAAAGCTTTCTCAAAGTGTTTGTGAACTACCCAATCCAAATTTGTGTTAAATCTCTTTAAAGGTCCAGGTGTTCAGATCTAGGGCTTGGGTTATGTTCATGCCTCAAAACTGCCAGATCATTAGCTCGCGTGTGTGGGGATAGCAAGTGAGTCACAGACTCACTTGTACATGTGCATCATGATGGATTTTCTCTAATTGTCTTTTTTCTGAATTCTAAAGGTTGTGAGCCATTGCAGGCATGAATTCATACAGCCAGAAAGGTTAAATATAAATATATCAGCCTATTGGCTACCAAGAGAGACTAGCATATGAAGAGAGAGGCCAGGGAGGTTCAGAGTTAAGGAATATTTCTATTTCAAGTGGACAAACATGTAATGCTACCTGCAAGGCTTGCTGATAAGAATGTGCAGACGCTTGGGTTAGTGCTGGAGCCAGAAACGTTACACCAGATCTGACGGGGAGTGGCGGTGCACGGCTGCGGTGGTTCTGCCTTCAGCATCCAGCAGCACCGTGGCCACACAGCGCAGCTCAGCAGCTTCCCGGTGGCTGGCAGTGTAACCACTTGCAATCCCCTGAGCATTTTTCTGTGTTGTAGAATTACATTGGTCCACCTTTTCAAAAAGCAAGAGCTCTCCGTTAAAAAAAAAATCTCTAAGGTATGATCCTGTGGACCTGTACTGTCTTCACAGGAACATCCACAGCAACTTACAGATTTCCACTGGCTTCCATCTTTGCTTGGGCCAACACAAAGACAATGACAATAAAGGCTTGCTATTTCTGAGGTTGCTGGTGGCCAGGATGAGTGGCTGCTGGCAGCACGCTGTACCCTGTGCCTGCCATCGGGGATGGCTGGAGGGACACTAGTCAGGGTACCTGCTTTATCCATAAGAGGAATGGGGACACCCCTCAGTACAGCAGTTCCCCGGTGTTTCAGCTGAGGGACCCAAACCTGCCTCCAATACGGGGAAACTTGGAGACAGTGGAAAGGGGCACTCCTGGCCTCCCCACACACCCTCCTTTCCCCTGCTCATTCCTTCCCCTTCCCTCTCCAAATCCTCACTTGGCCTTATCACATTCCCTCCATTCCTCTCATCGCCCTCAGAGCTTGCCTCTGAAATGCTGAGCCTGTGCCGCTGCATCCCACCGGCTTCCAGATCCCCTCGCTCAGACCTGTGGCATGGGGTTCCTGGCCGCTGCAATGACAGGGGTGGGGAACCCCTGGCCTCCCACTCGTCGTCTTCTCCTACAGCTCTGAAAAATATATATACACTCCCTATCCACCTCTGCTACGCACAGCACCACATAAACCCCCCTTCTTCTTGATGCCATCTATTTACCATAACTCAGTTTCCATAAACTCTCCTCCATTTATTCCTCACTGAAGCACTCTTATCTTATCTTGCAAACCTGACTTGACATCAGGCAGTTTGGTGTTTATATGAAAAAAGGGTTTGGCTTTTAAAACAGTTCAGCAGCCACAAACAGAGCTAGAACTTCAGAACAGCTTAGCCTGCATTTTTTGGCACTAAAATGAGCAGCCAGCTCTTCCCAGAGGGCTCTCTGTAATGGTGTGCTTTGAAAACATGACTTTAAATATCCCTGAAACAGTTAGATGTGGTGCCTTTGTTGAAAAGTCGGACTCCAGCTCGATACCTCCCTGGCAGCCAGGCTTACCTGAAATCTGCTCTGCAGCCCTTCCCTTCTTTCCTGCTGCCGTCTCAGCCTGCACAAATGCAGGTTATCCGGGCAAGGGTAAGTCCGGCCCCCACCTACTGCTGATTTTGACAGACTGGAACTTGACTGATTCAGTTTGCAAACTTGGGACAATATTTCATTGTGGTTTTGCCTGTTCCTTCACATTAAAACTAACTCAGGAGCAAGCAAATTGTGCTGTCGGACTGCAAATCACCGAGATTCAAAGCTAGGTCAACTAGAGGTCAGTATTCAGTCTTACTCTCTTGGTTTTTTTTTTCTTAAGAGCACTGCCAGGAACTCTGTGGAGGGCACCAAAGAAAGTTCTCCTTACAGAAATCCACTAAAAATACATATGCCTGTTATTTTTACCTGGCATGGAAACCTGTGTGTCAGTTCAATCGTATTGGCTTTCAATGAAGGTTTGCTGTGCAGTGACTGTTTTGGTGTACCACAGTTTGGTGACATCTGTCCTCCATCCTGTGAGTTGCGGAGCACCACAGAGTCATGAAATGATGTATCACAAGCCTCCTGTTATTTCAGGATACGGAAATATCTCTCAAGCGCTGCATATAGACAACGGATTCATCATGAGCCAACCTGGAAATTTCAGTCTGAATGGCAGTCTTAAATTAGTAAGCCCAGGGAAGTCTGCTGTTTTACCATCTCCATTCATCCCACACTAAACAAGCATACAAAGAGAAGCAGAGTTTTATAGATAAAAGCACAAGTAGCACTGCTAAGATAAAAGTCACAAAGGTCCTGGTCCTAAACCCTGAAAGTCCTTGGTAGTAGTTAATTTTCTTCAGTGGGCTTAGGTCAGACCTGAGCAGAGGAGATACGAACATATCAGTGGCATTTCCCATCTGGACCTAGAAGAGCCCTGCTTTGGGGTTAGCTGGGAGTGGAAAAAATAATCTCTTTATGATGAACTTGCTTTTGTTATTCTAGATGCCATGGTCACTTATTGCTCACAGAAACACACAGTTTAATACAACTCACAGCTTTAATGCCCAGGCAGCTTTACAAAGGAGAATGTTTTTACCTCCTTTTTTCAGGCAGGGAGATGAAAAGCACAGAGCACCGACGTGCTGAGGAAGCACAGCACCTCAGCTCTGGCATCAAATTTGAGCTCCTGTGCCCTTTCCACTGTGTAAGGAGGTGCCAGATGTGGG
This sequence comes from Burhinus bistriatus, assembly GCA_013397275.1. Classification (NCBI taxonomy): domain Eukaryota; kingdom Metazoa; phylum Chordata; class Aves; order Charadriiformes; family Burhinidae; genus Burhinus; species Burhinus bistriatus. Next base: position 174,964 of record VYXH01006213.1, on the reverse strand, counting down.
GCCAAGCAGCAGCACGCACCTGCTGCTGCACACAGTCATGTACACAGACCGTGGTGTAAGGTCCACAGTCACGTCACCAACTTCAGCTCACAAACAGTGGAGCCAGAGATATCCTCCGGGATGTCCAGAGGAAATACACACCCAAGAACTGGATATCAGTGTTGTACACAAATGAAAGAGCATTGATTTGGCTTCAGCAAGAGATTTTTTAAATAGCAGGTTTGCAGAAACAGATGCTATTTGTAAAGTATGTCCTGGGGTTATCCAGACAGGTCCTTGGCTTCTGAACCCTATCTGCTCATCAAGGGCAGTTGTTTTCAATATTTTTCAGGCTGAGAACCCCCTGTGTACTTTTCCAGTGGAGGACAGGTCTCGTGCAGCGTATTAAACCTACTCACAGTCAGCCTGCTTTCTTCAGTTGCTTCTCACGAATACCGGAGCAGCCAGATCAACAGGAACTGGCAACCACTGCTCCAGCTAATCTTACAGTATATTCTTTAGTGAGAGCCCATGTGGCAACTCTCAGTGTTCCTGTGGCATCCAGGGACAAGGGAGCTCCATCATTTCACTGGACAGGGCAGATCACCTCATTCCTGAGCCCAGGCTCATGTACTGCATGTCAACAGTCCTTGGTTCCGTTTTTTTGTAAGAAGTGTACAACAATGTATACCCCCTCCAAGTGGGAAACAGTCAATTCTGTAATCAAACTATGAAAGCATAATTGAGTACAATTAAGGTAAAATATAGCTCTATTGAAGCTGGTGGGAGTTTTATTATTAACTAAAGTTTCACCTCTGTGTTTCGGGTGGATAGTTATCCTGTTGAAGCAAAGAAGCCATTATTTAATCAAAATGACATTTACAATGCAATGCCGCTATCACATTCAAACCTTCAGGACATGTTTACTTTAATCAGTTCTAATTAAATTCCTACACAAGAAAAATATTTAGTTCCACTGATGTGTGCACATATATTCAGGGGAAAGCAATGCAAATTGCCTAGGACCTCATTAATTGCTATTTGTACCGCATTAAACTCTGGTGATGTATTTAGCAAGTCACATCTAACTCCTCTCTTGCGCTCCACTGAAACAGATTGCTCTAAACTGAGAGCGAGCATTTGCAAACGAAAGCACTTGCAGCATTTAGAACGATGCAGCATTTGCAACAAGGTAAATGAGGCAGAGATTGCCAAACCCTCAGCCCTGTTAATTGCAAGGTTTAACCAGCACTTTCACAGCAGCTGGGATTCTCCAGGGATAAAAAGCAAAGAAGCAAAGAGGCTGAGGGATGCTCTGGATACTCCAGCTCTGACCCAGGACACGGTGTTGGTGCGTGCCCGGCAGATCCCACCCAGCCTGGTTGTCTCCCGGCAGCAGACCAAGCAAGGGCAGAGGATACCCGTTGTTCTGCACCGGTCAGAGTCATGATGGGGACAGACAAACAGGCCAAGCCCAGCCCTGGCTGGAGCTTCGCGGGGCTGCAAACACCTCAGACGGTAGAAAGCGAGGCCCAGGTCAACAATACCATTCTTCTGCGTTCCTCCTCATCACCTTCTCACCCGATTTCACGGTGGGGAAACTCCCCGACCCTTCCCTTATGCCCTCTGATCTTTTCTGTCACGGTCCCCTGGATTCCCATCTAGTTTTACCAGTCTTCTCTTGACAAAGGAGAGCATGAAACTATGCAGCACTTCCAGTGTGCTCGGCCAGGGCTTTGCGGAGGGGAAGAGCTCCTGCTGCCGTACACCCAGCCCTGCTGCGCTATGCTGCCGTGCCCTGACACTTCCCTTACTCTGCCCCATCCCTGTGTTTTGAGGCCAGCGTGTGCACCCACAGCTGTGAGGTTGGACATGGTGCTGCTCGGTCCTGTGGGACGGTCTTTGTGAAGGGACCTACGGGAGCAGGGACAAAGCTGGGGGATGCTGTGAGCTGGATGGATGACAGAGCCCAGGCCCGCTGCCGGACACAGGCTCACAGCCCTCAGGGAAGCCAGGAGCCAGGCAGCAGGCGCAGCTCCCTCAAGGCAGACACCTTCACACGTCTTCTGCTCCTGGGGCTGTGGCACCTTAAAACTCCCCATCCATCTGTTCTGGTGTTACCTGTGATGTGGTGAGAGGAGGACAAGGCTGGCACTGAGGCGGCTCCTGTGACAGCCAGGATCTGGTGAGGGTGCTGCCCACTGCTTGGCACTAAGCGAGGGGATGCCGGTAGGTGAACTGGGACAGAAGAGTGCCCCAGTGCTCCTCACAGTAACCCCAGAGCACCTATCAGGACTGTCCTACAGAGAGACTGAGCTGAGGGCTGCTAAGCTGGAAAAGATGCTGCCCTCCATCACGAAGATAAATTAAAGAATCATAGAAATAAAGGCATGGCAGCAAAAGTGGGCTCTGCCCCCCACACCTGGAGGAGGGCAATGGCCCCCAGCAGAGCCCAGGAGCAGAGTGCCCCTGGCCATGACTTGCCCTTTGTCAGGGCCACTGAAGCAGCCCCCTGGCACCCCCAGGACACTGAGGTCCCAGCAGAAAAACAAGGCACCTCTCTCCCCAACCCGGCTCAGCCTGCTTGCTTGCTTCCTTCCTTCCTTCCTCCCTCCCTCCTTCCTTCCTTTCTTCCTTCCTTCCCTCCCTCCTAGAGGTTGCTGCTGCTCCTCAAGTGCCTCTGCCACTTTTTCTGCCCCTCACCAGCTCCCTGGCATCGCTCCCCTCTGCTCCTCCACTTGCGCCTGCTTCCCCAATGCTGTATGGCCCCAAGGTACCCACCACCACTCTGCTGCCCATCCTATCCTGTGGCAGGCACTCTTCTCTCCTGGCTGAGCCCTGGTGCCTACCGACTCAGACACCCAACCCAAAACCACTGGCGGAGAGGTGTGCAGGTATGCTGGGAGGAGGAAAAGCTGATGAGGACCCCTCTGTGCCTGCATGCCACCAGCTGGCCTGCAGCATCAGAGGAGGAAAACAGAGGGTTTCAGTTGTGCCGTAACCTAGAAAGCAGCCAGCACAGCACGGCGCAGCTCAGCCTGCCTTTGGAAGGTGTTGCCAAGGTATGCCAGCTTGTCCCTTGGCCGGGAAAGTTGTGGACCCTCAGGGCAGGTAATCCACAGGAAAGCGAGGGGGACTGTGCTGGCTCTGGTGAGTTAGAGAGCAGCCACCTGAGTTTAAGCATGTGTTGCAACAGCTTTTGAAGTCAAAGGTCCCTTCAGCCCGACTCAGTGAGCACAAAGGTGCACACAAGGAAGTGATGTGCCTGGCGAGCCAGCAGCCCTGGCTCCCCAGGGCACAGTGCTGGGCAGCTGCTTCCCACCTGGCTCACCAGGGCTCCTTTACAGCAGGGAGAAGCAGGGACCATGTGCCTGCTCCGGGATCCAAAACACACCTGGCATTTGAGCATTCTCTGCTCTGGAAAGGCTGGTGGACACACCAGCAAGCAGAAATGAGGCAGTAAGTCTGAGCTGGGTGGCAGCTTTCTCCCCTACTCTGTGGTTGGGGAATTGTTCAGGGCAGTGGCATCTGTGTGAGAGGCAGAGAAGATGCAGAGCGGCTTTGCTTGTACAGACAGGCTTTGCTCATTTTGAGTATTTAGTGCACCCATCAGATTCCCTGAGGAAAGAGCAAAAACTGCAATGTATCTAGACTAAGCCAAGTGTCTGGACCAAGACACAAGATTCACAGAGGTTAACACATTACTGCTAACAGACTGAAGAGCTGCTCGCTACCCCAGCAAGGTATTTTTTGCACCATAAGGGCATTGCAGTAAAACAACTTCCTCTTTTGTGACCCCAAACCTTCACCTGGACAAGCTGTACACGTGCAGGCCACTGCCAAGTTAGCAGGAGAACCATTTCACAGGAAACTGGAGTCTTCTGGCAACTTCCGTTTACAGGAATGCAAATATCATGCATTTCCTCTTTGAACGCCCCCCTCTTTTTTTTTTTTTTGCCTTTGACCCAGCTCTTGTGCGAGGGGCTGCTGGCTGCGGCAGCGCAGGCTCCCCCGAGCCATGCAGGCAGGCACACTGCTCAGCGTGGGGCTCTGCAAGGCAGCAGCCCTGTGGCACCAGGGTACCCCCGGGGTGGCAGTGCGCACCCTCACCTGGGAGGTGCTGCCAGTCCTCGCTTAAATGAGATCAATACAGCCCCGCTGGGATGGCTGATGGGGCAAAGGTAGCTAAAATCTAAGACAAAGAACAACCCCTTACAGTCACCAACTGGGGACAGGTCCAAGCCAACTCTGATGGCTGCTGCACAGACCATCCCCTCCCTGTCATTTCTCTGCTGATGGGGAGCCCCCCCGTAGCATGATATTATATCCTCTCTTTTTCACAGGCTGTCACACAGATCCAACATCCCTCTGCCAGCTATGTCCCAAAACCTTGGTTGTTCCAGAATGAAAGAAAACATATTCTAGTCGCGGAGGTGATTGCATTGCACACTGCAGGTGTACAAACCAAACCAGGAGGTAGGCAAGCAACCTGTCCAGATCCAGCCTTTAACTAAGGGGTCAGAGAACGGGATGGAAAATGAGGTCTAATATATACATATGATGAAAGGTTGACAGTTATTTCATTGTGTGCTTCAGTGTGAAAACCACAGTGACAATGATATTGGAATGTGTTTTTCGTCACCATGAATACTTCACGCCAGGTGGAGGAGCCTTACATGCATGAGAAATCCTGTGATTTGGGGCTGCACAACTTAAAGAAGACGGGTCCTGAAACTGCTTACAAAAATCCTGTTCTGCCAGACGAGCTACAGCAGAAGGAGGTGAAGTTATTTGCACGGGGGACTTGCCTAAAGCCAAACAGCAGAGGCACACCTGTCCCGGCCAGGAGAGCTCACCCATGCAGGGCTGCACACGCTCAGGGCTCTGTCCTGCTACTGCGTAATTTGGCTCTTGGGGAGTTTTTTGAAGCAAGGCGTCCTCCTTTGCAACTGCAGAGCGTCTCAATGGACATTGTAGCGATCACTTTTATGCAAGATTTGGGGGTGATTTCAACCCCTGTAGTGCACAGTAGTTACTGGGGCATAGAGGAACAGCACAATGGCCTGCATAGTTTTAGGAGTCACCACTAAATGTATCTCTCTTGATTTCCAGGTGCCTAACTTGGGAGTTGCACTACGAACAGACCTTGCTGCACACCCTCACCCATGCTCCTTGGTGCAAAGGCTGAGCAGCTCCCTGCGAGCTCGTGCCTGGCTTCTCCGTGGTAGGGAAGTGCCCTCTGCTCTGAAGTCGCTTCCCACCAGCCCCAAGTCTCACAGAAGTGACAAGAAAGATAGGATGCAGCTGTATGCCCAGGGGATCCAGAGACACAACAGCTTTCCACACTCAGGGACTTCTTTGGGTGGAGAGTTTTCTTATGCCTGAGGAAATTGATGCATCCATCAGAAATGAAGCCGATGCTGACTAAGAGGTTTTTCCTCTTCCCGTTACATCCTCTGCAGCTCGAGAGGGAATTTCCTGCCCGGTTGCAATTCGGAGAATCCATCCCACACTCTCAGCACATGGCTGAACAGGAAGGAGCCCCAGCACAAGGACTGGCAGCTGCGGGGAAAGTGCAGAGGTAGTGTGTGCCAAAATCCACAGCATCCTTACGGGGCACCTGGTAATATGGCCCCAGTCCTCAGACCAGGCTGTCCCTGTGGCTGAGGCAGGTCCGTTTCCCAGCCCAGCTGGTTCCTCCCCATCCTTGTGCTCTGTCCACAGCACAGCAACATACAGCTCAGCACCGGCGCTCCGCACTTCCCTCACTAACAGGCTGGACTTTAAGGAAAAGGAGCCAGCCTGTCTCAAAACTCCCAATTAAATGGTGAGGCCTGGCAATACTCTTGCTGCCAGACAAGAGATGAAGCTGCAGGATAGAGGCATCCTTCCTTTCTCGCTGGACTACAGCAGCAACTGGGCTCAATCTATTTCTGTATAAGAGGGGATATGACCTTTTCCATGTCAAGGGTGTTCACAATGTTTAGACAAAAGCACATTAATAATCAGTTTCCCCTTTCTGCACTTTCTTCAAGTTTGGCCACCAAAACCAGGTACCACTTTCGTTTCTTGCTTGTGGGCTGTTTTTGATGAGTGCTGGAATCAGTGGTGTCCACCCTTTGGAAAGCTTCACTGCTGTTAATAATACAACCACAAAATGGTAACATCTCCCTTCAGGTAGATGCATTTACACTGGAATAAAAGTCCTAAGCGTGCTATAGCGTTTTCCTGATCCAGTGCTAAGCTATTCAGGTGTAAAACATTTTGATGTTAATATAGCCAATACACCTGAGTTGAAAAAATACATAAAACACGGTTACGCTCCTAAAACTTTGCAAGTGTAGACAAAAATAACCACATACAACACCTAATGACAGCTTTGTGGGGCCCTCTAAACTCTGAACACCGTCACATATTGTGTCAACACAGGGCTCTTCCAGTATTAATTATCAGTTTCATACACACAAACACACCCTCTTGTGAGAGTACCTAGAGCATTAAAATCTTGCGCTCATTGCCAGCCATTTTCATTCCATGTTTGGCCTAGCCCAGGGCTCGAGCATTTGGCTTGCGTGCATTCCAGGGGATGTTTTATTCTTCTTCAAAAAGCTTACTGTCATGGGATTCTTTTATTTTTTTATTTTGGTAACAGTCATTTCTGTTTGCCCCAAGCATTTCTTGAACACAAGAGTGTAAACTGAGCTTAGAAATGGCCAGCTTGAGACTCTCCTTAGGAACCTAGTTTTCTGACAGCATCAGACATTTTGCTCACTACAAATTAGATACATTTCAGAGAGCTTTGAGTCCCAGCTATATACAGACATCAGCATAGTAGCTTTTTTCCCTTCTCCAAATTAGTTATTTAAAACAAATAAGCCTCTGGGTGGTACGGGAGTGTGTTCAGCAGTGTACATAACAGTGGAGCTTAATGGCAGGAAGGAAGGAGTGTGCAATGGTATGTGGGCAGCAGAGCTGGAGGTAAGAGGGTAACACTTTGTCACCAGAAGTCCTCTGGCTCCTAACAGTGCTACTGAATTCATGCTAAGGCACCTGTAAATTACCCTTCCACTGCTCTACTAATTTAAATCTGCCCACTGCAGCTGGGAGTGGAGATGGTGAGCCTGGGCTGGTAGTATGAGTAGAGCCTGGCAGCACATTGCGCACCGAGCACACAGCAATAACCACAGCGGTGCACGCCTCCCTGGCCTGGGACTCTCAGTGCAAGAAATAGGGACCTCCTTCCCCAAGGGAATTTATGGCTTTCCTTCTCATCAGCCCTGGACACAACCCTCTTTGGCTTTCCCAGAAAAACAGGAGCAGGAGCTGGGTGCACAATGAGTGCATGGAGTACTGCAAGGAAATGGGGTGCTGCCCACAAACACTCTATCCTGCTGCAGTGGGAGGCAAGGGGGGAGCGGTATAATGGATTTCCCAGCCTGGGATGGAAGGATGCCTTCTGTTGGATGACATGAGTTTGGGAGCAATAAAATAATAACTAAATACAAGAGCCATGCAGTGGGGAAAAGGGGCCAACTAAACACTCTGCCTTTAAATTGTGGCTGGTGCCATCAGCAGACTCCAGTGACTGCTGCGGAAAAAAGTCAATTCACTTCAGTTGATATCTGGCCCGTGGGGTTTGTTGCAGAGGCACAGGAGAACCGGTACCTGGGGGAGCAGAGCAAGGGGGCAGCTGGACTGGATCTCCCCGACAGCTCCCCTCCCGCCTGGCTTTCTCATGGCATTTGTAACAGGGCTGTAGCACTCACTGGCTCTCTGCGGTGTCCTCTGGGCCACTGATTCTGTGGACAGCTGAAGTCCACAGAATTAGTCCAGTTTAACCAGTGGAGCAGCACAATGTCTCCTGACAGTGCTCGAGTCAGCAGAAGTCTGGATGGGCAAGTAATGCAGGGACTGGTGCTCTCTCTGCAAGCAGAGACCCCGTACAGCTTATGGGGCTGTTGGTTGTAGGGAGCTTCTATTGCTTAAACCTAGCCTAGGAGTAATTTCCCACGCGTTTCCCAAGGCAGCACTCCAGTGAGCGCAGCCATGTCCAGGGCACGCCAGAGCTCTCCATGCCTGGCCTGCATGTTTGGAGCTCACTCCAGTGGGGTGGCACCACAAACCTGCCCACAGGAGCTCGCATTCGGGACAGTTCTGCCACTTCCCCCCCAGCCCTCTAACCCATAGCCTGCAGCCCCAGTTACAACCACGGCAGAGTTTTGCATTACGAACACATAACATGCGATTTAAATAGAGAAAGAAAAAAACTGAAACGAAAAAAAAAAAACCAACCACCAAACCCACTCTACTCTCTCTCCTCCCCACCCAAAACATTCCAGCCTTTCCTTTCCTGCCACTTGAGAGGGGGGCTGTTTATTGACATTATGCAAGTGCTGAAATATTTTTCTTTTTCTGCTCTCCCGTCCCTTTTTTTCCTTTCTCCCCCTCTCTCCTGCGGGGCTTGCAAAGGTAGTTCAAACCCCTCCAGTCATCTCGGCTTATCAGCCAAAGGAGATGCATTCCTCTGGGCTGCTCCCTTTATAAGTCACTGCTGGCCGGGCGC
>VYXH01006213.1:110853-166003 GCA_013397275.1 Burhinus bistriatus | reverse complement strand
CTCCGGCTGCCTCTGCCCCCGCGCAGGTAAGGCTGCAATGAGCCCCCCCCCGCCTCAGCTCCTGCCCCGGGGCCGGCGGAGGGGAGGAAGGATCGCGCTTTAGGAACCGATCTGTTTTCNGGAGGGCGAACCGCCCGCCGCGGGAGCAGGGCGGGTGGAAACGGCACCAGGACCCCAGCGGCCGCGCGCTCCTGCCCCGCCGGTGTCGCCCGGGTTTTGCGCTACCGTGAGGCGGATCGGGTCTGCCCTCAGCCTGTCCCTGCGCTAGCAACGGCTATCGGATCGCTTTCTACGCCGGCACAGCCCCATCCAACCGGGATTATCCCGAGTTTGAGAGGTTTTATTTGCTCCCTCCTGCTCCGTGCAGATGAGGTGACCCAGGCAGGAAAGGCAGCTACGGTCCTCCAGCAGATCAGTTGTAACTTTGTAAGTCTGTTGTCAAAACAAATGATGTGGTTTTAGACTGCCTTTTTCAGGCACAATGGGTCTGGTATATTTTACTCCTTAGCCAGTGCTGCAGGCTTTAAGATTACAAGCCCCAGGTAGCAGAATCCCCTTAGTATCCCTGTTTACCCTTCAGCTTGGCTTGTGCCAGCGTAAATGAGATTTGCAGTTTCTGTCTCCATTAACATCACCGCACTGGGTTGGTTTGCTTGGTATGGAGGTGGCTACCGACAGGGTTTGCCAGTCCCAAGCGTAGCGTGCTGTGCAACAGCAGGATGGTAAGGATATTGCAGAACAGTGTTGGAGTGGTTATACCTCCTGGGGTCCTGACTTCCATCTGTATGCTGAACTCCTGCCTCCTTGGACTGCTGCTGTGCAGGCAGCTCCCGCAGAGTCACCAGAGCTGCCACGTTTGGGGCATCTGCCCAGGCACTCACTGCTGGGATTATGCTTCCCAGCGCTCCTGCTCTGGGGCAGCTACTCAGAGCTCAGCATGAACTGGAGCCTCTCTGAGGTGCCCTAGCAGGTAACTGCTGGGCACTGTGCTAGCAAGGGCTGCTGAAGCACATTGCTCTGCCTGGGTTTCGTCTGGAGGATGCATTTTTACCCAATGACACAAAAAGGGCTCTAGAGCAGTGTTGCTGCGAGAGTGCTCCAGCATCACCACCAGATGTGGAGAGTGTTTGAAGAGATGCCATTTTGCAGTATGGTGGAAACCGCTTGTTTTTTCCCTGGACGTAATTTGACCATGAACTTGTTTCCCCCAGGCTATACAGCACAAGCCTGACTGTGGGGTTAGGAGAAGAAAGGAAGCTTGCTCTTCCACATGGAAGTGTCCCTCATCACCCAGACACAGCCGTATTGTCGTAGGGGTAGGTGGAAGCTTTGGTGGGGGAACAGACTTATCACACAGAGCACTGAGGAATCAAAGAGAGGTTCAGCTAGAATTTCTCCTTAATCACCCTGGCTGGAAAGAGGTACCAAATACTATTTGTGCCCTGGTTTGGACTCCATCTCTACTCAGAAAGAGCCAAGAATATGCTGTTTCTTGAAAGCTTTGTGGCAGGGACTTTAAAGTTGCATCTTCAAATGTAGCTCAATACAGGGGTATAGGCTGGATCTTTCCCCCCTCCTTGGGGGAGCTGTTAGACCAGAAGTATTAGGGTGGCAGGACCTCTTGTATCAGCAAGTTCAGTTTACCGCAGCTACAGAGCCCTGCATCACTACCTCCTCCTTGTCATCTCACCAATGTCCTTGTGTGGCACCAGCAAGAGTAACAAACCCCCAAATTGTCACCATTGCATTGCATTGCAACCATAAAATATTTCAGACACACCGAAGAGTATGGTTATACCTGCCCACTGCTACCTCGTTTGAGCAGAAGCAGGTCTCTGGGGTTTTGCCTAGGGACAGCAATGACTGCACATGAAGAATGGGTTAACAGTGACCTTTCTGATACAACTCATGAGTTCCTTTGGCTTCAGTTGAAGCACTGGGGTCTTAAGGGCTTTGGTCTGTGGGGCTATTGAACAGTTGTTTATCCAAGCTTGTTATAGGCAATAAAACCTGAATTACTACATACCTGTCATCCCTGGGGGGCAAGTTCCATCCTTGCAAAGGGCCTCCTGTCTCCTAGTTCCTTTCTGGCTGAATACTCCTTTGCGATATACAAGGTAGCCTGCAAATCAGATGGGCAAGGAAAGATCTCCCAAATTAGACAGTTTTTGCCAAGGTGTGGTGTATTTGTTTCCATTGTTTTCATTTTCTGCTCAGACACATTAGCAAGCTGTGTGCCAAATAATCTTTTGCTATTATACAGGGCTGCTCATGAAAGCACCATTTCCTTTATTTAAGGTTTTGAACCTTTCTCCTGAGGGAGTACATGGGAATTTCCAAGGAGAAGGATTTGCAGATCTTTAGTGAGAGCTGTCATCTCCCTGACAAAGTCCCACAAATAAGCACCATAGGTGACTGTGGGAGCTTGAGCCTCCCCCCCTGCCCCAGGAGTGGCTACATTTCAGAATAGGGAGGACTTGGGCACAGATCCTTGTGCACCAAAATTATCCTTGGCCTGGTTTTCCCACTGGGCTGTGTACCCAAAGAAGTTGCAGAGTAAATGCAGCAACGAGTGGGAGAGGCTCTATAGCTGGTGCTATGCGCAAGGTCAGGTGTTGATCTAAAAACTGGTGACTGCCAGCCTACACAAGTAACTCCGATAAACCAGGTGGTCTGTGGGGACCTGCTGTGCCCTGGGACGTTCTGCTAGAGGTCACTAATCCATCAGACCTGTCGCTCTGTTTCAAAAACTTCACAGGTCACTTGGAATGAATAGAAGCAAGCTGTAAAAATGTCAAGTGGCCTCTCTACTTGGAAATCCATTTCCTCTTTAGTTCACCCAACTATATCCATCAGTAAACAATCAATCTCCCTCTCATTCCTCCTCAAATGCCTGAAAAGAGCTATAATTATCTCCTCCTCTTCTAAAACATACATATTAAAGCAATGAATGCCTCTCCAGTCAGAGTCCTTGAACCCTGTTATCTTTGTCTCAGCATGTATTTTATGTGGATTTATCATTACCAGCTGCAGCTATGGGTGATCCATAACACTTCTGCTCACATTATATTACCAAACTATCATCCAGAGGAACTTCAGACACTTAACTAACAGTGAGACTGGAGAGCTCCTTGGAGCCAAAAGATCCAAGAACTTTGTGCTTTTTGTTCAAGGACTGTCCGAGATCTCAGCTTTGTTGTAATTACTCCTTTGCATTCAACATTTGAAGCAAATCAAATTGTATCTATACTCCCATGAAATCCCCATGCATTCCAGTTCCCCAGTTGGATAAATTGAAATTTTAAGAATTGCATCTATCACGCAAATATTCAGTTACCACATGAGAGTATGTTCCCCTGGAAACATGAATTTTTCAGTCACAATTTGTCCTGGTTTCAGCTGGGATAGAGTTAATTTTCTTCCTAGCAGCTGCTGTGGTTTGGATTTAGTACGAGAATAAAGTTGGTAACACAAAATGCTTTAGTTGTTGCTGAGTAATGTTTATATTAAGTCAAGGACTTTTTCAGCTTCCCATAGAAGCTGAGAGGGAGCATAAACAGGACAAGTTGGCCAAAGGAATATTCCATACCATAGATGTCACGCTCAGTATACAAATGGGGGTTGGCTGGAGGGCAGGAATCTGCAATCGCTGCTCGGGACGGGCTGGGCAATCGATCATTGGGTGGTGAGAGCAATTGCATTGCATCACTTTATTTTGTATATTCTTTTACCAGTATTATGATTTTCTCTTCCATTACTGTGCTATTAAACTGTCTTTATCTCAACCCATGAGGTTCCCCCCACCTCTTTTTCTCCCTCTTCTCCCCACCCTACCGGGGGTGGGGAACGAGTTAGCAGCTGCGTGGTTCTAGTTGCTGGCTGGGGTTAAACCACAACACAATTCCAGTAAAAAAAATCCTATTTCTATGACAGTGATTTTCAAGCCTTCACAAGTTTCTGCTGGTGTAAATAGAGGTTGTAACTGGTGCACTGAAGACACAAGACCTTTCTATAAGCTCCCCTTAGGCTCCTCATGAGCCTAAGAATTTCTGTTTAGGAGAAGCCCTTGCTCAGATTGGGCAGCCTGAGGTAGAGCAGCATGCTCACAGACTAGCTTTGCTTGAAAGGCATCGGGAAGGCAGATTGTCTGCAGAAACCTGGTGCCAAGCAGTACTCTGGCCATCACCACGACTGGCATCAGGTCTTCAACAGGCCTGTAAAGCACCAGGAAGAGGGGAGATCCTCACCGCATGGAAGTCCATAGCAAAGCTCTGTGGAGATAGATTTCCCTCCCAGAGAGTCAATTGGTAGTGGTTGCTGGGGCTTTTTTGGGTGGGGATTTTTTGTTTGGGTTTTTTTTAGCAGCATAAGAGTAATCCAGTTCTTCTAAGTATTGGGGTCCTGTCCATGCAACAACTCCCTGTGCCCACAGGGCTATGCAAGGAACAGCCATTGCCCAGCTGGAAAAGTAACACAGCTCCTGCGTGCTCTGCGTGGGGGCCAGCTGGTGGGCTAGTGCTGAGAAGGCGGTGCCAGCACAGCCCCTCCACCCCTCGGCACATACGGGGGAAGAGTCAGCAGTAAAAAATGCCTATTGTTTCAGAAAGGAAGTGACCCCTTTTCTCTTAAATGCTGGGAAATCAAGACCTCATCATTGGTGAGAAAAACTCTTCGCAGTGAAAGGGAAATACCACCTGAGCTGTACTGCCGGCAGTGTTAGAGAACATGTTGCAGCAAGAAGACTAAAGGGAGACTTTTTGTAAAGGAAGGAAGGAAAATGAGGGAATGCAAGGACTGAATAGGAGAGGCAGGCTTTCATTTCTAGGTCATGAGTTTGACTCCAGCTCATTACTCCCCACTGCCTGATTCTTCAAAAGCTGATGATCATCTCCTTAGTCTGTACTTGGAGGCCACAGCCCCATCACAGAACCTGTCCTGCATAGTACAGGATTTAATCCTTGGCACAGCTGGAGCTAGAGAGTAGTTACAATGCAGGCTGTGCCGCTCCTCTAAGGGGACACTGAAAAACTTTTTCTGGGGCTTCGCATGTGCATCTTGCTCCTGTGCTTAGAGCTAAGCAGACTGATAGGAATGATGGGGTTTGACTTTGGTCTTCCTTTGCAGGGCAGCTGTGCACAGTCCCTGCTACTCCACCAACCCAAGTCATTGGTGATGCCCTTTATTTCTGGTGCTCTGTTCCCGTGGCACACTACACTTGGAAAGTACTGGCTTTATGGACTTAAATCTACAGGGGGTTGCATGTCTTGTGGTAGATGGGCATGGGGGGAGGAATAGGCGCTCTGAGCATCTCTGGACCGCTCACCTTGTGCCTCTCCCTGAGGCTGCCACCCTGCATAACCCTGCCAGCGCCACCCACCATGGATGGGTTCGCTGTGCACATGAACCTTGCAGCAGCTGTGGGGACAGGCAGAGGGCTGCCATGGCTCTAATGCTGCTGTCCTTTGTAACACCACAGCAGATGGAGACAAGCAGAGCTTTGGCTCCAGTTGTGCCAGTCTCTGGGCACCTGTTTAACAGAGATTCTCCCCATGCCAAGCAGCCTACAAATCAGGATGAACATTTTGAGAAGACAGGTGGGCGCAGACAAGAAGGGAGGAGAGCAGCGCAAGGCAGCTCTGCATGGTATAGCTCTGTACTGCCACCAGCAGCGCTCATCCCACTGCCAGCCTGGCCTCTTCCCACCACCAGTACTTCCATTAGCCAGATGCATAGGAAGACCATGTGCTATGATACTTGAGTCAGTGCATCAGAGGCCAAGGACCCCCTCAGGGACGCAGCAGGGCTTAACAGGGCTTGCACTGAAGGAACTGACAGCAAAACAGGGCTTTGAGCCACAGGCGTAGAGGCAAAAAAGAAAAACTGGACCTGAATTTCAGTGCTTTAGAGCACAGGGATTTGAATACAGACTTTGGTTTGGTTTACTAGAAAGGTGGGAGCTTTTGCAGGAATTAGGTCTGGGAACGCATAGGAGTTTTGCCTGGGCAGTTGCTTGAGTGCATCTCTTGCGGGCAACTTACTTGGGATAAAGAAACTGCTTGAAAGCAATTTCATGTTTAGATATCCGCCCTCCTTCCTCAGGTTAGGAATCTCTGGATTAATGCAATAGGCTGTGCCCTGGCAGCTCCTAGTTATTGTGCAACTGGAAAAATACACTTGGACTTAAAACTCCAAGGAAAGGAAAGTCTTGGGACATCAGCTGATGGGAATGTATCCACCTTTGAAGGATTTAAGTTTCTCTGCTAGGCTTTGCTAACTGCCAACAGAGAAGTATCCTCGAAAGCAATTTGGAAATGAAGTAAAGTTCTCAAGACTTAGCTGGGACACATCAATTCCTTTCACTCCTTATTAATTACCTTCAGACATTAGCTAGTTCACTGTTACCACCTCCCTGTGAGATGGGACGCAGTCTTACTCTCCAACTGTGCAGGCACATGAAGTCCAGCAACTCGCGCAAGGTTACACGTAATCAGTCACCGTCAGTCACAGGCTTCTATTACAACCCGGGGAACCCTGTTTATCTCTAGTGTGGTTACAGAGCCGTATAACCCTTTGAGAGGGCTGCTAGCCAAGTAGCACAGGTTAACCCGAGACAACGTTTGGCCTGGGCATGCATTGCCAAAGATGCTGCAGGAAGCTATATTAATTCCTAAGCATGCACACACAACTCTTTCCTCACCTGCTGCCATACCAGTGTCCCAGCCAGCTGCCTGAAAGCAGCATCTTTTAGTACCTTACCTCCACCCCAGAAGGGGTGTGGAAAACCAGTCCAGGGGAAAGGAAACAAAAAAAACAACAATAACAAAAAAAATCTTGGCAGATTTCCCAGGAGCAGCAGTGTCAAACCTGGCTGGCCTCCAGCACAAGTAAATACATCTTACCAACCTTCATACCGCCATTCAGCTCTCTGAAGCTCTTCACACCTCCTTTCAGAAGCCGCTGTGCAGCACTGTAACCATACCCCCGCAGCACGCTCCCTCCAGCACCAGGCAGGAGTCCATCTGCCCTGCTTTGCTCTGGACCCCGGTATTGTTGTACAGAGCACTTACAGGCCAAGTCCTCAGCCAGAATTAGCTGACACAATTCTGTTAGGGGCCCTGGTAATGAGCTAATTTATAGCAGCTGAGGGGCTGGCTAACTTTTTTTTTTTTTTTTGTAATTGCACAGATGAGCTTTAATTGCACCATTCTGGTGTTTGTTGGCAATACACTTGAAAGAGCTGAGTGTTTTTGTATGCTTCTTTCAAGATCTATAGCAGAATCAATCTGCTTGTTGGAAGCCCCATGGTTTTGATTCCATAACCCAGTTAACAGAGAGTCAGTGAGGTGCAGCAAGAAAAACTTGAGTTTCAGGTCACTGCCTTAATCATGGGAGATCTCTCTGCTGTAGCACGGATGACCTCATTGACCATGGGAAAGCATCACTGAATGAGTGAGGATGAGGTGCCCAAGTGTATTGCAAAATCCTGCCGTCCTTTGCATCTGTTCTGAACTTGTGGTAGAGGGATGATAACATTTTGCATCATCGCAAGGAGTTGGGAGGATAAATCAGAAATGCTCAAACACTGTGGTTACCAGGACCTGCCAGTGCCGAGATCAATGGTTTGCAGCATAGAACAGATAAACAAGAAGTTGTTGTGAAACCATGTGATGTTGCTAGTGACCACAGGATGGGGAGAGCAAAGGACTGTGTCGTCCAGAGCACAGACCTTTCTCAGCACTGGGGTTGTTGGCAGAGGGGACCCTCATGCAGAGGGTCAGAGATTTCATCTCATTTTTAAATTTTTTCTAGCCAGCTGAAATTTCTGGTACACATACGAATTAAAGCATCTGACATCTCCTTCTGTAAGCAGCGAGACCTTATTTTAATATGCTGCTTCCTGATTTCAGACAAAGAAATATTTGTGTAGGCCAGGGTGAAACCGGTTAAGCAAGGAAAAAAAGGGGCAGATTGAAAGACAGAGAGAGAATCTCCAGTCAAAGGAAAGCATGGCATGATTAGTAAGCGAAGCCGATCAGAGTCTGTGGGAGGCGACTACCATTGCATATAGTGATTCCTGGTAAGAGTGACAGCTGTATGATTTGTTCTTAAAAAGAAAGTGCAGCAATGCAACTGCTCTCCTCCTGACTCTCAGTGGTTTTGTTGTGCCATCTGGGGTGGTGATGCCATCAGAAAAGCCTGTACGCCTTCTGTTTTTCATGCAGATACACCACTTTGCCTCTCACTGCCAAGAGGTGTTTGCAGCTGAGCAGGTAGGTCATCCTCACTCCAAATCAGTAATGACTCAGGTCGACCTCCTCCTTCCAAGACCTGGCACCGAGCTGCCTCTTAGAGCTGGTGTTTTGCTGTGTGTGAAGCTGCAAACCAGGCTCCGTTTTCCTGGTCCTCAGTGCAGGGTCCATCATGCTCATCCCAAGAGTGGGAGGGCTGTTACCCAGCCCGGCACAGGCAGCTCCTGATGAGCTTTCCTGTGATATTTCCGTGGGCAATGTCTTTCTCTTACCCCCTACAACAGCAATGTACTGGTGTTGCAGTGCAGACGGTCTGGCACTGACTGTCCCAAATGTGGCTCTTTCCAGTGGAGAGATGGCCGTGAATCCTGCCAAGGGAGGCAGTTGCAATTCTGTATATGATAAACAAGATCTTCTGTAAGGGGCTATAAGCACTGCATGCCCAAGTGTCACAAAATGCCCATCACATGGGATTATTTATAACTGACAGCCCTTTTGAAAATCAAGTGTAAAATATTAAATCTATGGCTGCCTATGGACAGTAAAGGGCACATTTCAGTGCTATCCCAAGAAATTCTCAAGATCAAACAGAATGAATTTAAATAAAATAGAAAAGGATTAATTTAATAACTGGCTTGGCCTTAATGAGTAAGTCTCCCTTGTCTGTGGACATTGTGGAAAGCAAGCTGGAGGAGGGAAGGCTGGAAAACAGGTTATTTCTGAAACAGGGAGTTTTCTGGGTTACTGTGAAGGAGAGCTGCACAGCAGAGCTCTCCCCACTCTACTGCTAGCAGGGGGGGTCCCAGCCTTCCCTGCCTACTTAAGGATAATTACCTTACCGGGAGTGAGTTTGTAGAACAGCTGCTGGTTTGATGTCAGGCAAAAACAAAGGAAGTAGGAGAGGGAAATGAAAGGAAAGGGAGTAGGACGTAAGATATCCTGAAAAGTGTATGCATTGTAACCCTCTGAGGTGCTCTGGGTCAGGCACTAATAAGGGAAGAGATACCAGAGAAACGGAATTGTTGTACCGCAGCAATTCCTGGTCCCAAATCCACGAATAGACAGATTTGGAGCTAAAATTTGCAGTTTGCTAAAGGGTGGATGCAGAGCTTTCACACTGGCTCTCATACCAGTTGGAACCAGAAGTCTGCACTGTGAAATACTAGATTCAGAAAAACGGTAAGAAAGCCTGGAGGAAGATCTTCAACTCCTGTAGATCAGCCTTTCATCCAGAGGCTGTTCTCCCGCATTACAGTGTGAAATAATTGTGATGTGAAAACAAGTCGTCGTTGTTGATGTGCAAAAAGCTCATGAACAAAGCTGCCCCCATCTCCTTTCTCTTTACAAAGAAGGTAAAAGTTCATTTAAAGAAATTACTTCATAGCTAAAACCATACAGGGAGTGAAAAAGATCTATAGTGCCTCGTTTGCTTTTCCTATCAGTACTTGCTTTTCGTCACCTGTATGTGTGCAGAGAATACTGCAGAGAATACCAAACAGTTTGCAAATTGCTTGTTGCAACCTAAAATTCACTTAAGCCTGTGGAAAGACAGATTTTGTTTTACCCTTTTTTCTGCTGGTTCAGAATACATTTAATCAGAGGAAATATTTTAGCCTTAAATTAACGTCTGTCGTGCTGAAAGAACATGTACTTCTCTGCACCTGTACACAGGTAATCACTAAAAAGTTATCTGGCTACATGTGTTGTTTTCTACCTATCTGCTAAATCAGAACTCTGCACATTTATGACTCCCCCTGAAGGATTCTGGGGCTATGAAACACAAAACTTCTGTTGTAGCAAAGCCTACAAGAAAGCTTCATATAGCTCAAGAAAAGCAAATTAGGGTTGCCCCCCCTCTACCACCTTACTATAGAGAGTTTTACATTCCACATCCCTCAGCGGATGTAGCCTCTTGTGACCTCCTACTTGTTTTCTTTTAAGCAGGTAAGAAGAGCCCACCTGCTGAGGACAAAGTGGTGCTAACACATATGAAGATACTGAGCAATGAAGGAATTCAAAACCCAGGGTTAATCCCAGAGGCTCCAGCTGACACAGCCTGCACAGAAGAGTCCCATCTCCCCGGGGCCAGCCTCCCACCGGACTGCCAGGGGAATCCGAATGCAGCAGCTGCACCAGCAGATCCAGACTATGCAGATGCCCCGGCAAGCACAGACTATGTAGCCACACTGCCTGACCTCAACGCCTTCGAGTCCAAGTGCCGACTT
This sequence comes from Burhinus bistriatus, assembly GCA_013397275.1. Classification (NCBI taxonomy): domain Eukaryota; kingdom Metazoa; phylum Chordata; class Aves; order Charadriiformes; family Burhinidae; genus Burhinus; species Burhinus bistriatus. The sequence continues at coordinate 155,529 of VYXH01006213.1, read as the reverse complement.
CACAGATTCTCCAAATTTGAATCCGAGGACTCGGGGGTTGAATTGCCGAGCGGGGCTAATTCTCCATCAACGCCAACGGGTTCAGAAAAGAGCTTTGTGCTTCATAGCAGAGACTCATTTTGTGACTCGGGTGTGCTTAGCACCTCTTCTTCTCCAGAAATTGACCATCTGATAATGAGAACATGTAAAGAGCGTACCAGAAAAGTCAGCCACCAAGATCCAGAGAGTGAAAAGCAAGCTGAGTACTACAGCCAGGAGGCAGATGCTGTGCAGGGTCCTACAGCTTCCCTTGAAGACTTCAGTGTCCCTCAGGAAGAAAGTCCCAGTGAACATTTTGACCAAAGCGAAAGGCAATCTCTGGAAAAGGAACCTGCCCCAGAGACGGACCTTCCTAGGGAAAGCACTCTTCCTACCCCAGCTCCCACAGAAGAGCCAAAGACAATTGCTGACAATCTCCCAGAGAACTTCGGCAGCATGCAAGACCTTCAGATCCATGGTCATCAGCTGAAGAAGTACCCCACAAGCGACAGTCTGGATGAATACATGGATGAGTGCTGTAGGCTGAGTGAGGTAAGAAACACCTAAACTGAATCTTATAGCTAGGCCTGTCCAAATACCTCAGTCAGGGTTGAAGTCCTATCATCTGTCACGAACTAGGACACATCTGAGTGAGTTATAAAATCTCCCCTGAAACTGTTGTAAGCAGGAGATCTTGGCAACTGATTTTTGAGAGCTCTTTCATAGCAGTGGAATTCTGAAGTAATTCACATCTACTGGGTTTGGGTAAGGATGACTAATGGCTCATGGAGATCTGATGTTTCAAAAAGCCCTAGATTAGAGGATGGACTTGATTCTGGTCTTAAAATGAAGATTATTAAGTTAGTCATCGTCCTCTGATACGTGGAACAGGGATCAGTACATAGTTTCTTTTTCAAGGTCAGGTTATTCCTGTTCCTGGGAACAGCTGGACTGCTGTCGGGGCGCTGAAGTTTGTAAAGAACTTGTCTAAGGGGTAGCTCATTCCTGTCCAGGCCTGTCCTGTCCTCTTCAGCCAGGTCCCTCAAATAATGAGTGAGCAGGGAACTAATGCACAAATTCGAATCTTTGCTGGGCTGGAGCTGGGCTGGGCGTGGAGATCCCATTTTAACCCTCCAGCACAGCTGTGATGGAAACTCCTGTGCTCTGAGACTAACTGAGCTTTAAAGACATAGTATTTTCAAGCAGCTTGTCCTACATCTTCCCCCGTGCTGGGTACACCGTGCGGCTGACAGGAGAATAAAAAGCCCTTCTGTGTACCTTCTCCCATAGTGGATGCCAGCAAGTGCTCACCCGAGTGCTTTGCCTGAAGCCCCATGCTGCCGACGTGCAGACAGATGCCTGCCTTGCCTGCCCGCTGCGGTGGCTTCCATGAACCAGCGATGCAAAGATCTAACTGGGAAGCAGATTCTTGATAGAGAGACAGACCAAAAATCTCCATGAGCAAAAGGAAAGGGGCAGGCTAGGTGCAAGGCTCACACAGACACACTGAAAATATCAAGTGGTGCATCGCGGGGATTTCTTTTTGGGACGTTCATTGCGGTAATAGTGATGAATTGGAATGGGAGATGGGTGGGAGGAAGCCAAGTGACAAGTGCTGTGTGCCGTGCATATAGTTTTACCATGACCTCTCTGCCTGGGCCCTGAACCATCAGGCGATGGCCTTCCTCTCCAGCATGCCAAACCCTCCCGAGCAGCGAGGAAGGTCAGAGATGGCCCATCTTTGCTAACGTTGCGTATCGAGGCAGCGCAAGCACCACACAATCCAACGCAGCAACCTCTTCCTCCCCAGAGCCGTCTCACACGCGGCAGAAGGCAGATGTCTGTTCCCAAACAGACAGCAACCTGGCCTTTTGGCAGAGAGTTCAAAAAAGGAGCGGAGCAGGAGAGTTTGAATACAAGGAGACTTTTTATAAAAAGTTACCTAAATTCTCTGTTGCGCTCCAGAGGGTTTGCAGCCAGCTTGGTCTTGTCTGACAGCTCTGGCTGCCCATGAAATTCCTTTAAATCCTTTGTGAAACGGAGCCTCAGTTTCCCAAAGCAGAACATTTAAATAAACAAGAGAATAAATTAGAAAGAAGCCGAAGAGGAAATGAAGCTCTTGGTGGCTTATCTCCCCTCCTTTTTAATATCCTCACCGGCTGAGTGCTAAAGCTCTGTGCCCCAGAGCACTTTTCTTTGTTTTTCGAGCTGTATAAATACAGCTGTGACCTAGGCGCTGGGGAAGTTTGCCCCTCTTCACAGAGCCCCTCCAGGCTGCTGCATCTCAAGAGCAGCACTCCTCAAACTGCTGGGATGCCAGGTAGCGCCCTGCGGCTGCTGCTGCGCTGTGTGCCAGCGCACAGGGACAGCCTGCTGCAGCTGCAGAGCCTTCTGCCCTCGCCAAACCTGCACAAGGCTGAACTGTCCTCGCTGCCGTACCGCAGAGGCAGGACAGAGTGAGACCCACTCATAAACGATGTCCAGACGATCATCTGCCCATACAGCTGATGGCTGCTTCTTAGTTCGCTCCAGCTGAGGTTCTGCTCCAGGCTTACTCTGTGGTTTGCACATTTGCCCGTAACCTGCCCAAGATACAACACGGTACTTAGGAGCCCGTCTCTTTTCTGGCCTGGTGTCATCTCAGGGACTCAGATACGCCTGGAAATGCAGTCGATGTTGTCTGAAAGATAGCAGGCCTGTACAGGGTATTCCCACTCTGCTTGGCAAAGAACATGGCAAACCAAATTGTTCCATCCAATCAATTCCTGCTGCATCAAATTCAGGTTGAGAGAGATGCAAGAGTGCTTACGCCGGCTTATATTTAATGCCAGATGAGAACATTATTTAATTACAGGTGACAGCAACTTCCTCAGTTCTTGATGCTGGTTCTGGGAATACAACTTTCAAGTAGGAGGAGAGCAGCTGAGTTTCCCCAGCCCAGCTGGCTGTGGCAATGCCAACGGCACTGTGCTTGTCAGCACACCACAGCCGAGCAAGGAAGGATTCAGTCTCTGGATGAGGATGTCCCTCAATGTCCTCCTGGCCTCCGTCGCTGCTGCAGCCACTTCCAAGAGAACAGGAAGGAAACTGCTGAAAAAGAGAGATTGAAAATGACCAAATGTTTTGACCGTTTGGACTCATTTGGTGAATGGCTTTGGCTGAAAATATACATCAAACCATTTCAGTCTGGCATTTCTTAAACAAAGGTTTCTGATCTTTTGTTTTGAACTGTTATTATTTTGAAATTTGCCTAAATTTAGAAAGATGAAAGAAAGTGGAAGCTGTCAAACAACAAGTGAAAGAACTTTGAAGCCTAAATAAAAGCATTTCCTTTTAAGCCAAATTAAATGTTTGGGGTCAGTTTGAAGATACATAGCTTTTGATGCTTTTGATTTGCAAACACTTCCTCACACTCCATAAAGTTTACATTTAAAGTCAGCCCATACCCCTATAAGAAGAGAGAGAGTGGGAGCATCATCATCATTAAATGAAAAAAAAACCCCAACATTATTCACACAGTGCTAATTATTCTGTGCCAAAGCAGTCAAAATACTTCTCTGCAGAGAGTGGTATGGTTCAGGGGAAGGATGGGGCAACCCGTGATGGTCAGCCCCATAGCCTGTGCGTGCCACTCGGAGGAAACCAGAAGCTATCAGTAAGCGCAGCCCCTCCTGGACAGCAGGGTGGAGCCGTCAGAAATACACAGCACGATCCCTCTCTTTCCTGTTATTCACAAGCACTTTGGTGCTGTCAGCTTCCAGTGACAAATGCTTCCCGCTCAGCCTGTGGTGTCACCAATCAGTTGCTCCAAGCCCATGATGGGATGATTGTAATTACATTCCATGCTGTCGGTGCAGTGACTGTACTGCTTCTGTACTGGCCATGCCAATGCGGCAGGAGTGGGCAGCGAGGGATTTATGGGAGGATGGAGCACGGTATAACTCAAAACTATCCACAAGAGAAAGCAAAGAGCATTGCAAGAAGTGCAGAAACCTAAGTCACTGCAAGAAACATCAGCGAGCTCTTGTCTGAAGAAGACCTTCTCCTGCAAGCTAGTCCTGCCCGTCAGCTTCAGCTCCTGCTGCCAGGTCTAGCCCAGGACAGTTTTCCAGTGAGCCCAACTGAAGAAAAGCCCATCGCACGCATCTAAGTAACAGATCATGGCTGAAATTAGGCAAGACAAAGTGTTGATTAGATGATCAGAAATGCAGATTTTGATTATACCTCAATTGGACAAGGGGCTTGAAAACAACTGTCTGTCTTGCAACTCCTACTGAACTTCAAACCTCAGACGCTGCAGGGAGCATGATGTTACACATACACAGAGACAGAGGGACAGGCTCCCACCTCTGCGACTCTGGTGGCTTCAGGGAAAAATGTTATTTTACATCAGTCAAAATATTGACTGGAGGGCTCTAGATAAGCTAAAGTTCCCAGTGCCGATGCTGATCCTGTATTTTTAAGCCTCCTAAGAAGTCTGTGGGCCAGCACAACTGTGCTGGGTTATTGCCAGCTGAGCAGGGATACATGTACTGAAAACCCGTCCCCAAAACTTAGGTGAGCACTCACAAGGGCAGAGATCTTTTAGTTCCATGGGTGTAAAGTCAGTATAGTGCACCGTAACTCCACCAGGTCAGAACCATAGTGGGAGTAACTCAGTGTAGTATAGCTGAGAGCCTTGGATTCCTTTACTTCCAGCTGAGGGTCTGGTTCAGTCTGATGCACCCAGAAGCAAAATCTGGCACCTATTTATACATTATATTGTTACATTCCTAGTGCAGCTTTAACCGTCTGATTGATAAATTGTGTCTGTCTGATCCTCTGCATCTTCACCTTCGAAAAAGTGGGTAAGATTTTTTCCTTCTTCATAGGTTTCATCAACTCAAGTATGGGCACATGGCTTTTGTTCCAATACTATTTGACAATCCCCATGTGGGAATGGGAAAATTTCAGGGTCCCATTAGGTGAATGTTTTGGGAAGCTTCAACCAGGAGAACAGAGACTGTAAGAGACTCATTCTGGAAAATGTCTGCAGTTTTCCTATGATTGCTCACCCTCCACTGCTAGCATAAAACTCTCTCACAGGTGCTGAGAGGAAAATATTTAGACCAGAATGTGACAGAGCAGGTTCTATACTGCACGTGGCATGACTAGAAGATAGCGAGGGCTGTTCAGGTATTTCCAGTCTATGGAAAAGAAAGTCCGGGAAAGGTCCCTGGAGAGACCCTCTCTGAGCAATCGTTTCGGGGGCAACCAGCTGAATTACACAAATTTTCTGTATTCAACGCCTGCCATATCTGAGCAATCCTGATGCTAACAGGCCTTGTGGCAGGGTAAGCAAGGTGAAGTATCCCCCTTAAAAGCTTTTACCCTTGCATGCTCACCACAGAGGTGGCTGACCCTGAAGGGATGGGCAGGCACTGCAGGCTCTGCCTGATTTGCCTTTTGCTCATTTGCGATTGCTGGGATCACTTCAATAAAATGCAAATTAATTTCCTATTAAATAGCCCAAACTGCCTGCCCTGAGCAGCCTCTGAAGGACGGCTGTGAAACAGAGGCTTCCAGCATACCTCCAGCATACTGAGTCCAACCTTCAGTCTGGTTTAGGTCCTCCACAGGGGTAAATCCCCCTTTCCCCAAGGCCTGGAGCAACTGCTCCACACCTTTTCCCTCTTTTTTTTTTTTTTTTTTTTCCTCTGGGGACCTGTATTCTCAAGAGTTACAAGTTCTCTCTAACTTTTGCTAAAAGCCAGATTTTCTCCATTCCTGCCCAAAACACCTTTGTTTTCAAGTGCCTTCAGCCCTAGGCACAGAGCGCTGGGAATCTGGGCCACCTCTTCTCCTCCCTTGTCTGTTTTGCCCTATAAACCTAGCAGCCGCGAACATGAAGCAGGACCTTACAGTGTTAAGCACTGGATAAATATGGAACATAATGAGGGTCCCTGCCTGAAAGAGGTGACAGTTAAGTGCTTCCTGCTGTCTCCCCAATCCTGAGGTTACAGCCAAATGTTTTACTTTATCCTCTTTTCCAAGAGCTCGTCGTCCCTTGTAGCCTTCCCTTGTATTTCTACAGCTGTAAAAGGGGTTGGATTTGGCTCGCTGTCTCCATAGGGCAATACAGACGTGCCATCAGTCACTGGAACAGCAAACTGGCAGAAAGGGAAGTTGTTAGATGTACAAAAAGATGGTACAGAGTGGCAGAAAGCCTACATTTTCCAGGAGAATGAGGAACTTTTGACTACCCATTTTAGGACAGCTTAAAAAGACCCCAGATTTTCAGAAGCTAACACTCACGTACTTTCTGAAAAATCATTCTTCTGAAGCTGGGCACCACAAAATCCCTAGCTGCTTTCAGATATGCTGGTTATAATGCATTTGATTCAAACGTTTCCCAGCAGGCACCATGTGGGCTTTGTTCTCCCTGTGGGTCCGGGGCTGCCCCTTCCCACCACACAGACATGCTGAGGATTCAGTTTTATGGCTGAGTAACCTTTGTCTTGCCACCGCTTCTGCAGGCTCTGCCCAAGAGGAAAATAAAAATCATGAATGTGAATGACTGCTTGGCTTGGAGTCATCGCAGCTTTTCATATGATTTCATGTGACCTCTGTCCCAACCTGAGACACAAAAGCATCTGGACATAATAATACCTGTTTATAAATAACATTGTATCATCATTTGTTTAAAAAGAAGTAAATCCTAATGTTGATTATTTTTGAACACACCATGAGCTTTCTGACATAATGAAAATACAGGAAGAGTCCCAAGGCTGGCATTTCCCCAAAAATGTAGATTGTTGTGGGAAAGGGGACAGAGTGAGCTTCCTGCTTTTGTAGAGGGAACTTATTTTTTGAAGTAAGATAAACTTAGAGCACTGCTTTTGTAAAGACCGAGGCTTATTTTACTTACTGATATCACATGCACATCAGCAGGCAGCGCCAAGGTGGAAGTGAGCCTCTGCATGTATTTGTTAGCACGTTCGGCGGAGTCCGCTTGCGGCGCAGAAGAGGACACTTGCTGCGCACGGGGAAGTCCTGGGGCCAGAAACGGCGAGGTGCAGAGCGGGAGGCTGGGAAGCACCGCTGCCTTTCCTCCGCCCCAGGATTACCGTCTGTCTCCGGCACTGCCCTTGGCTGAGCAGCAGTGAGACTCTGCAGGTCCTGGGTGGGGAGTGAGCAGTGGTACAGAGTATCCTCCCATAGCCTGACAGCACGCTTGATCCTGCAGACTTTCTTCAGGCATTTCTTAATGACTGAGTAGTAGCAGGGACATAGGTTGGGATCTGCTAAAGGCCAGTGGAAAGACATTCTTTCAACTTGGCAGCTTGGTTCAGGCAGATGTCCCTTTCACTGACCCACCAATGATGAGGGTCTGAGTTGAGCTGTGGCGTAATGGTTGCAGATTGCCAAAGGCAGACAAAATGTACCCCCAAGTCAGTCACAAAGCAGCAAATCACTGCCACATGCAGATATGTGCCTTTGGGTAGGAGTCAAGCTCAGCCTCAGTATGCATAAGCATGACTTGCCCTGAGGGCTATGGGCTAAATGAGCCATAGTAATCCCAATCATCTATACCATACAGTAGAACTATGTAAGCGTACTACAGCCAGTAAAACAAAAATTAGCCTGGGAGGTCAAACTAGAAACAGGCCATCACAAGTTTTACCTCTGCGTCAGCCTGTGATCAGTCAGAAGAGTCCCTCTGATGGAGCATCTTGTTGGGTAATCCAGAAAAGAGCTGCGAGCAAGCAACACTACCTCAAATCTGGCTATAACCAAAGCCCCTTGCAAGAGGAAGTCTGGGTGTCTTTGCCACGTCCCACACAACTGTAAGGAGCGTGCTGGGCTCCCAAATGCTAGTAAGGATTGCTCTGCTGTTACTCCATGGTGCAAGCTGTATTGTCATTGCAGGTGAACCAAGGTAACAGCAAAGCCCTGGGATCTGGTCTGGGATACCTGGAACACATTTGCCAACTGATTGAGAAGATTGGACAGCTGCAGGAGCACAACCTGCGTCTCCAAAAGCAAGTGTGCAGCTTGCAGAAGGAGCAGAAGATGAGACAGATAAAAGAGGTAAGCAGACACCACAGTATTTTCCATTAAATGGTATACTCAAGGCCCAGATGGAAAGTTCCAAGTCTGTGTTAGGGACGATGCTGATTTACTTGACCCCACAACCCACCTGGGATGGGTGCTGTGGTCTTCAGGGAGCCCTCGCCCACCACAGTGGGCTCAGCTTCCCTTAAGGTGGGCTTGGGTTTCTGTTCTTGTTCAGTTTTGTTTCCCAGATGCAATTCCTTCTGTTGAGTTAAGAAGTGCCCCCCTTACCTCATGCGATGGCCAAGCTCAAAGTCAGGTTTTACTTCTCCACAGTTGAAAAATTCCCAAGAGCACATCTATCCCTGTCAATGCTATCAAAACAAAACATTTCCATGGACCTCTGTAGCAATTGTGTTTTGAATTAAAAGCTCTTTTCCTTCTGGTTTCAAACTGTCAAAATCCCAGGATTTCCCACAAAACAGACACAATGGGAAAGAGAAGCAGTGGTATCGCTACCCAACTTCATGCTGTCTTTCCCTTCCTGCACTTCTGAGCTGCCAGATGAATCTCTGACATGAAACTTCTCAGTGTTCCCATTTGTCTTTTTTTTTTTTTAATTAGCCAGCGCTAGTTGGGGAATTTGACTGAAATTTGCAAATCATTTCAGTATCCTCCTAAACAGCATTTTTTAGCCCCTGCATATTTTGTTCAGCTCTACCCCACCTCTGCTTCTCAGTTCTTTATCTTTGGCCATCGCACCACGTTTGCAGCTTTTTTTCTTTCCTTTTCTGTTTATTTTATCACCCCCAAAGGAACAGAAGGGGCTTGTCACACTCAGCTATTTCTTCCCAGCCACGCTGTGGCAAGTCTTTTATTCTCTCCCAACAGCGTCATTCCTCCCCTGGTGGTGCTTTTCCACCTGCTGGGACTGGATCTGCAGTAGGTGACTGACTCCTCCGTGGAGCCAAAGCCAAGTTGTGAGTCAGGTTGCAAAGCAGCACAGCCTGTCATTTCCATGTACCCATCTCTCACGCTCAGAGGAATGCAGCCTCCTACATAGAGTCTGGAAATTGTTAACACATTTCCTGAAGCTTTACAACTGTGAGTCATTGCTCTAAGTAACTCTTCCAAGCTGCAAATTCAGGGTCAATTCCTCATCTGGTGTTATGTGCCCCCTCCTCCCCAGCTCCCACTGAAATGAAAGGCACGATGCTTTCATTTAAATATTTGAAACTTTGATCTTTTTGGTATTTTCTAAGATCTCTCAGCGGTGTCTTCTCAGCCGCCTTTGTCCCATACTGTTCAGTGAGGAATTTGACCCCCAGATGTAACATTCAGCACTTGCAATGTGCTGTACAAAACTGGGTGATCTCTCTCATGTATCTCTGTGGTGCCTGCATCTCCTATATCTGAGCAGCTCTCCATGATTTTCCTCTTTAGAGTCACAGCCCCTCTCTGTAGAAGAGGAACGCTACTACCCCTGTTTGCCACCAGACACAGAGGTTGCTGTCCACATCACACTTTGGAGAGGGTCCTAAGGCTACTTTCCAAACCATGTTCACTCCATGCAGACTATGAGCATGGAAATGTTCCCATGCCCCAGACATGGCTAGGAAAGATGCAGTCCCCAGAGCAGAGATGGGTTAGTATGGTATTTAGAGCTGGTCCTAAGGATTGTAGATGGCCAGTGGTCCCAATGCTGTTTTGAGAGCTGTACAGACATCGCCACAGAGACTGATGACATTTCCAGAAGCACTCAGATGATGCAGATTGCTGAAGCTGGCAGAGCTATACTGATTTATTCCATAAAGTACTACACAGTTTAGATCCCAGGAAGCTGAAGGCACTCCGTCATTCACAGGACTAGCCTTGACCAAGTGGGATGATTGAAAACTTAGAACATTTTGAAACCTTCTTTCATCATAACTCTTCTAAGCATGTCTTCCGCAGAGAAACACTTGATCTTTTGCAAAATGCTGTGCAGTCGCAGGCAACAGCTTTTGCCAGCAGAATCATGTATCTTTAAATAAAACAACCCAAACCAAACCAAAACAAAAAGAAGAAGGATGTATTCTTCTTTACCTTTGCTGTGATCCTGCTGGATCTCACCATCTTGGTGACCTCATCAAAAGACCTTCCAGACGTAAGCACAGCAGGTGCTGCTGGGTATGGTGTTGATCCTGGGACACAAAGGGAACACAGACACTCCACATCCTTTGCTTTACAATGAAGTCTTTAATGCCCTGGGCCAAAAGCAGCATCTTTCATCAGATTTTCAAAGCACGACCCAAAGGTATAGGTACTGCAAAGTGCCATGCTGCTGTGGCAGCATATCCAGATGAGATGTTACATTAAAACTCTCAATTGCTTGGGGGTCTCCAGAGGCCAACAGCAATAAACGGTTTGGTTCCCTTTCCACTTCAGCTGGATAAAGCTGTCCTTGTTTCCTGCCCTCTTAAACTCTTGTGCAACATAGTTGTGCAAGGTAGAAAATCTCCCCTTCCCACCATACCCGCTACAGCAGAAGTACACCAGCTGAAGTACCATATACAGTGAATCTCATTGGTAACATGTAAGAGAACGACGGCATCCCATCAATAAAAATGCAAGATGCTGCTGTCTGTGCATGTTCCAAAACAAATAACATTATCTTAAAACACGAGTCACTGTTATAACAGATTGGTTTATTTATTTATGCCTTAGCCAAGCAGCTCTGTGTTTAGAAACTTGTATTCAGTTCCTTCTGGGAAAGAACCCCAAAAGATGCTGAATATCAGGCAATTTAAGTTAAACACCAATGAACCTATAAAAAAAAAAAAAGTGAAAAAATCTACATTGCCAACTCTAGGCTCCTCAGCCTTTTAGACAATTAAATACTTTTTCTGGGTCTGATGGATCTCGGGACAAGGCTGGGCATCCCTGTGCTGGAAGGATTGCAATTGTCTGTACCACTGCACTGCTCGGTTACCTGAGAGTCTGCATACTTTCTTCTTCTCTGGTGTAGGAGTACCTTCTGCAGCATTGCTCCTGTGGAGCTGCCAGCATCTTCCTCAACTCATACCAAGACATGAAGACATTTTTTGCTGGGAGGAGCAGACCTCACAGCCTCTTGGTTCAGACTGGAAACCCTTCTGATCTGTCCATCATCCCAGAAATAGGAGCAAACACTGAAAAGCTGAGCAGCCGTAATGGTGAGTTCAAATACCTCTGACCTGCCCTCCTGCTTGCCACCAGTTGCTGAAATAAGCTGACCAGCAACTTCCTTTTCCCTAGGAAAGACAGAGGGGAAAAGAGCAAGGTGTTAGTGGAACTAAACCTTAGCTGGAAAGCTAAAAGAGATGCACTTTAAAATGCTTTGTCTACACACAGGATTTTAACACTTGCTTCTTCACATGTGTGAAGCAGGACTTTTTGCTCTGCAGCTGTAGCTACAAAGATTAGGACAAATGCATTATAAAATGGGTCACTCTTTTGGAAACTTAGCATGCCTGAATGGGTCCATTTGTGGAGCCGCTCCATGTGGCTTTAAAATCCCTCCCAGCCAAGGTAGGATTTGATCTAAGATGGAAAGCCTTATGCCTGTTATTAGTCTCCTACCCTCTCAAGCAGGCACAGAACACATTCCTGGAGGATGACTTATTCTATAGACCAAGTGGAAATAAGCCCCAGCTGCAAAGCTTGGATCCAGAGACCAGCTTTTCCAGAAGGCTGAGAAAGACTGGGCTCAGCCTACTGATGATAAAGCCAGCTGAAAAGTCTGGATCCAATGTTAGATGTGAACCAGCCCACTAAGTGAGGCTGATTAGTTTATTTCAAACCTTGGACTTCAGCCTGCCTCTAATACCTGGTGAACCATCAACGCACCTCCTAGCAGGACTGAGTCAGAGTGTAAATGGCCTTTGGGATCTCTAGTGCTGAGGCTCAGAAATGCTCTTTTCTGGCAGTTTCAGAACAGGCCTGGAAGGAAAGTAAGACCATGAGGAAGACATTAGAAAGTCTCCTGTGGTCGAACACTTTATTGGAGCATTTACCTTCTTTCCACTGGTGTGGCATGAAAACACATGAGGTCTCATCCCATCTGGAGTCACAGCTTACTGGCAGCATTGCCCAGAGGCTGTTCTAGCAGGACACTGCTGAGAAAAGTGAGCAAGTCCTTGTGTTTCATTGCAGGAAGTGAGAGATACCTGGAATCGGGAAACAGCCAGCCGATGGTGGGGCTCAGGAAGTCATCAAACAATAGGAACAAGGAGAATGAGTTCAGAGAAGCTGGTAGTATGGCTGAGGGACAGGCTTCTCCATCAAAGGACACTGCAATAAGAAAGGTGAGTGATAAGCTTGGAGCCAGACTCCGAGTGGGACCTGTGGGAGATGCAGGGAGAAGTTCTTTCTGCTCAGGCAGATCAGAATGGGGTGCCGGGAGAACAAACCAACCCCGTCTGCTACTGAATGGGGCTGGGGCAGTGAGGGCCAGGGTGCTGTGTGCCTCTCTGATCCCAACCTTAAATGAAGACAATGGCTATGTCTTTATGCCGAGAAAGGCACAAACAGGGCACTGGTGCAAGGGAGAGGAGCACTGCAGACAGCAGCACGGGCTTTAGCCCTCGCTAACTCCGGACAACTCAATGTGTGAACTCTGTCATAAGTATCTTCACTACTGTTGCTAGTGAAATTAAACCAACTACACATTCATTACCACATATAAAAATTTTAGTGCATCAATCCTTAGCTGGCAACACTTATTACCAGACTGGCAGCATATCAGTGTAATTAGCTCCATTCCCTAAAGCACGTTTTAGGGAAACCATGTCACTGAAGTCCAAGGGAGCCGGGAGGAATGCTTTTCCTCTCCCTTTCTTTCCCATTGTTTGTGGCTGCCTCAGCACTTTCAGGTTCCGGTGGGGATCAGAAGTGCTGAAATGCCAGGGCAGAGGCTCTAATCAGAGTATTCCCAGCCTGACAGGAAAGAGGAAGGAGCAGGTCTCTCATGGGAAAGACCTTCTCATGAAATTTCCACCCCAAAGCTGCAAACAAGCTGCAATAAAAAGGTTGCAAATATTTCAATGAACTTCAGAAACTGAATCAAGGCTGAATCCTGAAAGGTGCTCCATGCTCTGGCTTGTATCCAGCCAGCTTCTGGAGCATGAGCATTATTGTGAGCACTTGGGAAGCCCTGATGACTTCACAGGACTGCAGAATCAAGATCCACGCTCTTTATAAAGTGAATCCTCGTGCTGTCTTGTTACACCACACCTTAGTATTGTCACTTGGTATTGCATTTTGTACCCTGAGCATGAAATGCCCCGTTTACTTCTACAGTCAGGTACTGTACGTTAATCCTGCTACACTAGTCCCCAGGCTACTAGGTGCTACACTGATGAACTGGCAGTCTAAAGACAAAAGAGAGGCGAGAGGTGGAGGAGTAAAGAAGGGAATATCACATGTACGAGGGACTGAAACGCACGAGGGACTGAATTGTAAAGAGATAATGGACTTGACCATGGCTATGGATGGCCTCCAGGGCAGAGCTGAGACCAGAGCCCAGTCTGTTCCCAGCACTGTGAGATGGTCTTGCTGTCTTGTTATTTATCTGTGTATTTGCCTTTTGTTTTTAGGGTCTGGACATCAGCAAGAACATCTCGGTATGTACTGCCTTTGCAGAATATATTTAACTTGTACTTGCATTGTCTTGGACCAAGCCGCTGTAGTGGACAGCATTATACATGAACAAAAGAGGTTCACTGACCCCTGAAGTTTACTATCAAAGTAATATGTATTATGACTTACTGCATGTGGTCTGTTGTTCCCCCACCCTCACTGCAGACAACAGCTCAGGCAACAGGCAACTACTCAAGCTTTCTGTGATATTAGCAGCGCTTGCTTTTCTGGGACAACACCAGCACAATGAGGGACTAACTGCTGAGGCTTCCAAAACCCTTCCACAGCACACATTAATCCTAGTAGTAAACACAAAGGTTTGATATTTCCGTGAGTAAACAGTCTCACTTACGGGCAATTAACTCAATAGCACAGGAACCGGTGTTGCAGTTTTCAGCAGAGCTCATGACCTCATCTGAAGTTTTGAACTGAAAACTTAGCAGAGCCCCAAGAAGAATTCCCACAATAGGCTCTGCCTGGGCTGGTACGTGTGGCTGGGCAGCCGCCAGGTTGTGCTCCCAAGGTGGCCACAACTCATGGAGCAACGGCTCTGCTGGTGGCACAGTGGGAAGGCACCTCGGGACAGGGCAGAACAATGTCCCGAACGTGACAATGGTTTGAGAACTTCACTGAAACGGGAACCGTTTCTCCCCATTATGCTAGTCCTGGGGCATGATCTTTTTTGTTCTGTTCCCAAGGTTTTCCAGCCGTTACTTCAGGAAATTGTAGCAAAAAACCATGAAATGTTTTGATGCAGTGGCTCCTTTTCAGTTCATGAGTCCAGATGAGCTCAGCCCCGAGAGAACAAACATTAGGGGGGGGCTCCTGAGACTCCCTGACCTCCTGATAATCGCTATTAGCATTTCAAATGTAAGTGCCCAATGGCTGTGGCTTGCAGACGTGACAGGGAAACAAAGGCTTGATCTCTTCTAATTCATGGTCCACACAAGTCACCACCTTGAAAAGGGCTGATACCAATGCACCTGGCCTAACAGAAAGGAGAAGGGAGCCAGGCTGCTTTTTTAGGTTGTTTTTGTTATAAAGGCCCCCCTGGGTGCATGTGAGTAGGTAGGAAACCAAACCGATCTTCTCCTTTAGTACAGCGTAACAATAAGGTGAAACGTGCCTTTAGGCAGCTACTCGGCACTCACCAGTGAAGTGCCCTCACTCTCTGAAACCTTAAGTCAGAAAGAACAGTGGGGTCCTAGACTTGGACACGTTACCAAACAAAATACAAAAAGGATGGTATTACCGACAGTTGATCCATCCTGTCTCATTGTTTCCTATACAGGTAACTGGCTGGCCACTGGGCATCATTGCAGGGTGTCAAAAATTCTTTTGTGGGACCTGACTCTTATCTGTCCAAAATAAAGAAGCTCCCCTCTTCCTACCACCCTAGAGTACCCCAAAGTATCATATGTTGGCCAGATGAGGTCTGCCAGCAACAAGCCTCTGGTCCTTCAAGTTGTGGTTTCTTTTTGCTCCCTAGGGTGAGAGCCATGCTTGGGGGAGAATGAGAGATCTTATGAGGAAGACACGGCTGAGAAACCAGAACAAGCTGGGGCTGTCCTCCGCTGCTCTGAAGAGGTCCTGCCCACAGTTGTACAGGTAAGGCAGAGCTGTGGGAGATTTTCACTTTGTGTTGGGAAGAGGGAGTGGGAGATTTACCTCTGGTTGTTGCTGGCTGGAGAAGACCCCTCCTTACCTTCTCTCCATTCCATATGGTGGTGCTGCCCAGCACCTTTTAGCACCCACTGCTTCTTTAGTGCCCGGGTGCTCTAAGATCCCAACTGGATAATGTTACCTGTGTGAGAATAATGGAAACATTAGGGTCCCTAAAAGAAGGTGCCTATCCCCAACAGGGCAAGGGGATGTTGACAATTAGCCAGAGCCACTCTATAGCCTAATTATTTGTCTTCCTGCTCCCTCCTAAGCATTACAGTCAAGGTTAATGCTGTCCTCTATCCAACTTCACACCTTTCATCCAGTGGAAGAGTAACCCATATCGCATCTAATGTGTGATGGGATGGGACAGTCAGGATCAGCTGGAAGGTTTCCTGTCAGAGGAGAGAAAGTTTGCTGAGCATGTGCTCATGGGTGGGAACTGCTTGTTGCTGTGGATGAACGTTTGAGTGAAACATGAAGTCTCATTTCTATTAAGAGATCCATGCTGGTCCCTTGGGCAAGTTCATCTACCAGGCTAGTTACATACTAATATACTATATACACTATATACATATATACTGTGTGGTGCATGTCTGTCTGAGGTGATGACAGTGCTGCCAGCTAGCCCTTGCACAGATACTCCCTGTGTGCTTGCCAAGTCCTCTCAGCTGGTCTGGTAAATTTGGGGTGTTTTTGTATATAATCAGGTAAGAGGAAGAGCCTGTGGATGTTACTCACCAAAGCAGGAGCATTACATGGAGCTGTGCTCCTCCCTGTGTTTTTTCAGCTGAGGTCTCAGTAACCTTGAGCTGAACAGCTCAAATGTGCTTAAGCCCTCCTCAGGTTTTAGAGGGGGTGATGGTGGGAAAACAGCAGTTGTTTAAGCACTCAGGAATGTCCCATTGTTCCCCTTAAGACAGCCTGTACCTACCTTACCAAATGCATAAGGGAACTGGGAATCTTGTAATTACAGCTGGAAAAAAAACCCCTCTGTAGTTCATGGAGTGATTTTTCCAGCTGGGAAAAGCTTGGTTAAGGCCCAAGCACACGTAACAGGCAAGCTTCCTCCTATTGTTTGGGAAACTGAAAGAAACACAAAGCAGAAAGAGATCAAACAGTTCCATCTAAAATAGATGGTGAACCAGCTGGGGAAAAAATACAAACTCTTGTGAACCTTCCCTCTAAACCTGAATATAACCAGGACTTTATTTGGGCTTCAGAGAAGTCCTGTCTCTGTAACCTCCTGCTTGGTCCTTTCTCTGCAGCACTGAGGACACTGCCAGTGCTCCCTGTGTGAGAACTGCAGGCGAGGTCCTCAGCTGGCTAAATTGATGTACTTCCAATGAAGAGCCAGCCCAATAGCTCCTAACAGAAACAGCTTTTGCTACTTTCACACATGTACTGAACAACTACTACTGTCATGAAAATGCTGTACAAGAAGATACCAAATGGATGATTTTTTACCTGGCTATAACTGGGCAGCCCCAGAGGTCTTGTACGCTGATTTTTCCAGGCTGCTTTCTGTAGCTGATGAATGGCCTTCTCTTTTCTCTCACTAACTTTCTTCTCCCATACATCTACATAAAACCCTTCCCTCTACTCATGCCCCTTATCTCCCTCCATTTCCTCTTCTCCTGCTTCCTAGCTCCTATACCCAGGTCCTATTTGTATTTGCTCTTGTTCTTTTTACCCCACACCCTGCAATAGCAATGCACTCACATTGGGCTTTTCACTGGTGCCTGGAAAAGCTGGGCACCTTGCTCCTATGGCATTTTGGATATGTTGCCCTCAGGCTCCTTCGAAATAAAAAGTCAGGCTTAGTGGATCAATGACCGCCCTGCAAATGCTGCTGGACAGAAAGCCAGGCTCTTCCTCCAGCAGTACCAGAATGGTAAAGCAAGAAAGTCTCGCTTGTCTGCAGTTCTTGGCAAAGCAAACATTGAAGCCCTGATACTCTCAGCATTTAAAGCCACTGTCTTCGTTATAATTTATGAAACATGTTTGTCCTGGCTCCTGGTCCTGTTTGTACACGCAGGCATATGGAATTGGCTGGCTTTTGCTTACCTGGGCTTCCTTGGGCCCAGAGACATCTCCCCAGGTCTTGAACTGGAACAGGTTGGAGCCTGGTGCCCTGTATTAGCATACAGCTCTGAAGGAAGCAGAGATCTGTTGCTTTTGACACCCAGTCCCAGTTGAGTCATTTGGGCAATTAGAGAAAGTCTCTTTGTTTTTGTTTTTGTAACTAGGTCAAAGCAAATCCCCTTTCATGCTCCCACTCTGCGTATGATGAATGATCTCCTCCAGGGCGGTTGTTTTGTTTTTCTTTTCTGCCTTTTTTTTTCTTTTTAACATCTACAAAAGAATTCTCATAGTAGAGAGAGAACTTGGTTCTTCCAGCGGGAGAGAGAGGGGCCTGCCAAGGTAAACATACAGGCACAAGACTCGGTGGTTTGTCATACATTGTTTTAAACAGGCTCAGGTTTTCATTTCATTTTCTTTTTCCTGCTAGTACGTTTACTCCCACAAAGCAATGTCTGTTTTGTGCAAAGGGCCAGAACAGGCTGATGAATGACTTGATCATGGTGTTACGAACTTAAGCAGTGCACGGACCTGGATCTGACCTATGGCAGGAAAAGTAGATTTCTTCCCCAAATCATTGCAGAATGATCCCTCCACAAAGAGCAAGAAACTTACTTCCAGCTCAAATGACCCCCAAGATAAAAACTTTTTGCCTTTCCACTGTGACTAGTTTTAGTGGCACAAAACTATTCTCAAATGATAGCAGAGCATGATATGGTCAAATACGTGTCCATGTTAAACAATTAGAGTCTGATGCTGCTTTGAACAGTAAGGAGAGAATCCAGCCTGGCCTGTGAAAGCTGGGCTGCAAGTCCTGCAGGAGCCTACCTTGATCAATTTATTGCCTGCACGTTGCCACTCCGTCTGACATTGTAGAACGAGTGAAGTTGTCTCTGGCTAGAACGGTGTTACAAACAATCCCCCAAAATCCAGGGTCAAGGAGGAGTGCATTAGCACCTTCGTATCATTTTTTCTTACTTTCCCTAGCTCCCTTTGAGGACAAACAGACAAAGACAGTCTCCCAGTACTTGCCATGACTACTGCTGGGAAGCAGACGGGACCAGCAGTTGTCCCAGCCCTGGCAGAGATAGAGAGGCAGCCATCTCGATGAAAGCAGTTGTGCTCAGGAGCTTTTCTGATGCTATCTCCAACCCCTTTCCAAGGCAGGATCTAATTTGGGAAGCTGTGGGCAATCCCAGCCTGGTGTTCCTGTGCCGACACACCCACCTGTGTATCTATGGGAGCTGCAGCTTTAATACAGCTGCGTGGGAATGAGCTAACCTCAAATTACAGTATCTTTTATGGTAAGGATGCTAGTTTCAGTTTGACAGCCACCAAAAGCTTGCTGCTGTATGATGACTACTCTGTGGTTAGGGTGAAGTAAGTCAGGAAGGACAGTGCAGTTCTAACATGGCAAAAACCCATCTTCAGTATTGCATAGCAAAGGCTAAAAAGGGCCCTAGAGCCTCAGACCCAGGTCTGAACGTCGCTCTTCACGTGGGAAATTACTACCAAGGGACATCTCTGTGCTCAGGGTTGAGAAGCAGCCAAAGAACTAAAGAATAACATCAAGGCAGAAGTTTGACCATTCCATTGTAAAAGAATTAAGATCTGAACAAAACAAAGCAAAAAAAACCCATACAAAGTTTAGATTAAAAAGAAAACAAATTAGTAGCTGGCAAAATAAAGAGTCTGTACCACATCAGTCAGGACTTTGAGTTGAAAAAATTTTCAACTCAAAGACTTGAAGTAAATAGCTATTATTATTATTTGAAATAAATAGCTATTTATTTTCTGTAAGTAGCTTTGAAACACTGCATGAAAAAAAAAAAACAAAACTAACCCAAAACTACAGCTTTTCTTCTTAAACAGCAGCTATTTTTAAAAAGCGTTCCAAAAGTTTGTCTTTCATAAGTCCTGGAGGCCTGAGCTAACAGACTTTACAACCAAACAGGATGCATTACACTTATTTCAATTGTATGTAATAAATAACAAAGAAAAAATTAAGCTGGAGACAGTCCACAGCAGCTAGCTTAGTGGTGTTCTTCAAAACGTCTCATTTCCTACTTACTACTTCAGGCCAGAATTTTTAACTTCCCTGTGACATTTACCCACTGGTCTCTCCCTCTCGCTTCCAGCTAGGCAGAAAATACTGGTTGCTCTCAACAAAGTGATGTTTGTGTCCATCCATTACATTGTGACTCCATGCCAAACGCTGCATTTTGTAGCTGTAGCTCTCTTTTTTTTTTTTTTGGATGCTGCCACAAATATTTGGACAGCATCTGTTTTGGAATTTCAAACTGGAGAGGGGGAAGCTGCTTTGGGTGCAGCTTGGATGTTGGGTACATATGCACAGCATATTAATGCTAAAAAACACAGCCATGCGTTCTGACTGCTGTCAACTTTAATTGTATTTTTCCATTTGTTAAGGCCAGATATTATGTCTTCGGAGCTGAGGAAAACTGAGAGGAACTCCATGATCGTTCTGGGGCAAAATACAAAGAATGAAAACATATGGCCTTTCTGATAACCCAAATCAAATGGAACAAGGTAAAATAAGTAAAGCAGCATGTGTTTCTTTGTGGGTTGGGATTTTTTTTGCCTCTTCTCAGCACAGAAATGAGACAGCCTTGTTCCTTCATCCAGAAATACTCCAACATGCAAAGACAGGAACAGGTCAGATTTTTGAAGTTCAAATTAAATGCATTTATGCCAGCTGAGCACTGGCCCATATACCTTCATTTCAATAGCCCCCTACTTTTTTTTTTTTAAAAACCCACAATTTAAAGGCATCTGTAGTCATATAGGCCACATCATGCAGCCTTTTTTACAGAAAATACAGCAGCAAATTCATTTATCTGCAGTCAGTCAAAAAGATTCCCAAGTAACAAGCCAACCAGATGTCTTGGGAAGGAGACAATCTGCCCATAACCAAGACTAAAAGAGAACCAGGCTCAGCCTCATCTTCCACCTTCCCAACTCAGCCCCCGGGTTAAATGCAGAGAAACCCTTTCTAGTCTCTCACACTCACTGCATGCTTCTGTTTCAGAAAGGCAAAGCGGGAACACCAACGGACACAAACCCAAGAACCCCGGGATTACTTTGTGCAACTTGCATCCTACAGTTGTCAACAGAGCAACTCCAATTTCAGCGTTGGAAGAGAAAGAGGGAAGGGGGAGGTTGAGAAGGGTCTGTGGACAGATGCATGCTCAGCTATGTATGGCTTCGCTCCTGAATCTGAAGTATACTTACTAAAGTCAAGACACAGATGAAAACTGCTGTTAGCATCTTGGCAACATGACCAACAGAGACTTTTAAGTAAGATTTGGAACTTTCCCCCCTCTCTGGATTAGGAACAGAATTACCTGAAGCATTGAGGCTTTTAAGTTATTGTTGCTTTCTGGGGACCTTCTCCAGCTGGAATAAACTTAACCTTTTTGGGACACAGCAGCATCCAGAAGAGTGCCAGGGACTCCCTGCCTGGTGCAGAAGCGGCTGTTGGAAGGACAGCCTCCTCCCTCTGGGGGGCTCGAGTTGCAGTCTCTGCTTGTCCCCAGCACTGCTCTGTCTTGTCCCTTCAGAGCAGCATCTGGCCAGCTGTGCCATTTTCCTGGAAGCCAACAGGAAAACCAAGTCTATAAAGCCAAGACTTCCTACAAGGCCATTCCTGAATCCACCACTAGCTTCTAATCCTTCTGCAGAGGCCCCTCGACTCCAGTGCTACCCTACGCAGAAGTTGGCATCGTGCAGGCTCATGGCAGAGACTAGAGCGAGGGGCACTGCGGGAATCGGCCTTTTGAGAGACTGGAGGGTGCATTCAAGGCAACACCTCAGCTTCACCAGGCAGCCCAGCTCTTGTGCTATCAATCTTGGGGTGCGGGGCACGGGGGAGAACCAGGCTTGAATTCCTACTTTTAAGTTACAAGTCCTCTGGCTGTGCAGGTGGTGTAGTCATGCTGCTGTATGGCTCAGCCTGCGCTCTCTCTGCTGGGAAAGGGCAACAGGGAGCGCAGAGCTGCAAGGAAACGTTATTCAAATACATGCAGCCTCTACAAGCTGCTGCTCTTTTGGGCCACGTTAACCAACTGTGTAACACTATGGCCATGTTTGGTGGCTGCCTTATTGCCACATGTCCACTGATTCCAGACTCAGGGGACAGGCAGCACGTGCTTCTGAAGGTTCCATGGTTGCAGTAGTCTCTGCACACCAGCTCTTACTGGTACTAGCACAATAATTAATGCACATGGAGTTAAGATCTAAATAAACCAACTTCGCCTTTTGTTAAGAGATTATTCTACCCCCTAAAGCACAATATAATTGCAAGTGAGGCAGTTGCTGTTTAAAAATCCCTCCTCAACCCAAACTTGCCTGGGAACCAAGATGTGAGAAGCTGGCAGGAATGGATTGACTTCCGCAGGCTTAGCCTTTCAGTAACAGATGCTTCCCCCTTGCTCACCCGGATCAACTAGAACCCTCGGAGTCCTCAAAACCAGAGCAGGGTCTCTTCTGAGATTCAAAGCACCCCAGCCATGCTCTCCCAGGGCAGCTGTAGTTCGCAGGCGTGAGCAAAGGCAGCAGCACAGGCTTGGTTCTTCAAGTGCTCAGAAAGGTTGCTACTTAGCATCTCAAAAAAACCCCCAAAAAACAAAACCAAAACCCAAACCCCAATGAGAGGAAAAAAAAAAAAAAAAGACTGTGCTGACTCAAAGTTAGCACCCTAAAGTAGGTGCTGTGTTTAATGTTTCAGTTGTAGCTGCTGCGGGACTTCATTATTCACTGTGTATCTTGCTAGCTTCATCCAAAGCTAGAAAGATTTATAACTTGATTATTCTGTGAATAGTCTGTATATCTCCATAAATACAGGGGACTAAAATCCTGTATTAACTTGCACCCTCCATTATCCCTCCAGCTTTACAGAGACTGTAAGGAATGTGAATCAGTGCAAACTGAATTTAAAGTGCTTTAAGACGTAGCATCATGAACTGGTATTCCCCATCACCACCACCTCCATTCACATTATAGGTTTGTTGTTTTTTTTAAACTAAAATGAACTAGCACTCTTTTTTATTACAGCATTATATGAAATATATTCATGTATTTTCAGAAATAAACATATTTATAATGTGTAACATACTGTATAGTTCTCTACTCCAGGATGCATTGTAACAGAAGCATAAGAATTTTAATAAAAGCATCATTATTATGATAAAAGTTTTCAGGTATTTTATTAACGAACACCTGGGTTGTAGTATAGCAACTGCCACACATTGACGGCTTCAGGTGAGCATAGCTGGTCAAGAAAGGAATTGTTACCTCCAAACTTTTAAAGAACTTCTTTAGCTCTGGCAAAGAAGCAAGTTTGTTCTTTTGAGGCTGGTGCTGTTTTCAAAGATCCAGAGGGTGAGGAGCATCTTTGGAAAGTTGAGATACCACCGAGTGTGGATGTTCCTTCTGAGCAGCCCTGTATTAGGTGCTGTTGCTGCGCTTTGCTTCCAAAGCTGCAGAGCGGGCAGACACGGCAGGGCAGCACCCACCACTTCCAGAGGAAAGGTGAAGGCACTGGCAACAAAGTGTGCTGATGCTCAGCATCGGCGTTTCTTTCTGAAAATCTGGGTTCATTAGCAACATTGCACAACAGCCTTAACTGGCAGGCACTGGCTGGCCTCAGGGCTGCTTTTCCCCACCTTCTCCTTCATCCACAGTCCCCTCCTGGACAGAGCAGCTTTCCTTCCCCTGCAAGAATCTAAGGCAATGTCTACAACAACCCACACCACCTTTAGTTCAGCTGTATAACCAGTGAAGCTAAAAAGAGGATGCTGACACCAGAAGTCACATGCAGTTACTCAAAAGAAAGTAAAGGAGAAAAGTCAACGAGACCCAACTAAAGAAAGTAGAGGCCTAGAAAAAACAAAAGCCAGAAATCCACCCATGAAGGCAGAAGGAAAAGAGTACACATTTGCAGGAGAGAAAATTGCAGAACAAAGCAGCAATGAAATCCTGGTGGAGAAGGAGAACAGGCTAGGAAGAGGGGGACAATGCACCAGAGGAGAAAACCCCTGTGTTGCCTAGCTTTCACCCTGTGCCAGTGCTTCAACACAGACAACTCGCATCCCACTGCTGTTTGTGCCCTTCCCCTCCTGCAAGGGACCAAACAGCAAGCCTTAAGCACAGAAGGCTCCCCGCGAAGTGGGTGAGGGAATCGAGTTCACTCCTCTGCTCACCCACCTCCACTTAACCACTGCACGTGTCCTACGCTAAGCAGCAAGTCCATTGCAGCAAGGTCCAGCCCTGCACCAGAAGGGACGGTCCCTGCAGGGGAATCTACCTGATCCCCAGGGCTCCCTGCCACTTTGGGACGCTCACCCCCATGCAGGGCAGCAGGGTCTCTCCTCTTCTGTCCTCGCGCCTTCAGCCTCCACGCAGGCATCTAAGCTCTCTAAGCAAATATTTTTGTCTGCCTCACTGAGGCACGGGAAGACTCCAGCAGCAGCCAGGAAGGTGTTTAGATCTTGGCTAGCACAAACAGCTACCAGCAGTACCAGAGCACCCTGCCTGGTGTACTGAAAAGGTGTGGTCTATATTACTCCTCTAATTGCCCAGTTAATTAACATTAGAGACAGCTGCCAAAGACTTGTCATATGAGTTTACATTCTGCTTTCCCAGGCAGAGCTCCCTCCACCTGTACTAAGGCCATTTAGTTGCCAGAGGCACTCCCTACAGGAGGCAGCTGTTCAACCTATCATCACATGGTGATTTCTCCACCCTGTGACCTCCCTCCTTCACCCTCCCACCATACAACTTGGAGGAGTCTTATCTTCTCTTCTTCTGATTAGATTTTTAAAAGCAAGCAAGACTAAAGAGCACTGGTTATCCTGGAAGTAGCAGGGAAGTACAGTTCTGCTAGAAAAATAAAAACATTGTAAGACAATTCCTGAAATTTCTTGTTGGAGTAAGAAAGGAATTAAAAAGCTGATCCTACCACCTGTTAAAACCTTCCAATTACACAGTATTGCCAGAAGCCAATTAAATAGAACAATATCTGCTACCTCAAGCAAGATACTGTTCCATTCTTTGCTTCCATGTATGTAAGAACTGCTCTTCCCCTTCACAGGCCCCTAAGCAGTATGATTAAGACTACTCTGCTGTATTTTAACAGGGGGAATTTCTAATCAAGCTGGGGAGGGGGGAGTAAGAATTATTTTTCCTTCCCCTCAAGCATACTTGCTCAAGGGCTACCCCATCAGCTATAAGGGGATCTCACTGTGAGTGCAAGCACCAGAGCTCCCCCAGCCCGGGCAGGAAGGGGGGGTGTGGGGTGCAGCCCCTTTCCCCCTCAACCATCAGGAGAGGTTTGCTGGACTGTTTTTGCCCAGGACCTCAGGAAGCTGAAAATGATCCTGCTCAGCTGCTGTGACTGACCACACCACACTGAACCTCTCCTGCCACTCAGAAGTTCTATTTCTCATCTCAAAAAAGCACATCCATGGCACTGTTATGCCAACAGTGGTGTCAAATCAGCTTTAATTTGGGAGCTTTGAAGACTCCTAACTGTCTGCTCTCACATGATGGTTTAAGATTAATCTTTAAATTAAGTTTGAATTTTTTCCTGAAGTTCAAACCACCTAGGTCCTTTGATTTTTTTTTTTTTAAGTTGGAATGAAATTTTCCCTATTCTCAACCTCCAGGAAAACAAAAAAAAATTCCCACTGCCCTTTTTTGTTTCCAGAGCAAGAGAGGTAGGTTCATGTACAGCATCATTAGGAAGGCTCATTTGTGTAGTGCCTTGCCATCCCTGCCTCCAAGTCCTGCCACGTGAGCACAGCCCTGACTTAACCTAGTGAGCCCAGGGGCAAGTGGGCAATTCCCAGCTCCTTTGTACAGTTGAGTATCAGCTCTGCATCCCCAAAGGAGAAGCAGCTGCAGGATTTGCTTTTAATTAGTTTTGCTGCACTTCTACTTAGTGTTTGAGAGGAGACAAGGTAAGGACTTTTGAAGGCCACCTTAGCCACTGACAGAAACACAGACACCACCCAGCATCACTCTTGCCTCAGTCTGCAGCTTCCCAGCAGCCCAGGCCATGACAAGGGCTCCCTTCTGACAGCAGCAGGCAGTTAATGCTAATCCCAGGGCAGAATAATAGCCAGAAAATGAGATAGATTCAGGGAAACGGCTTTTGAAAAGCTCTCTCACAGCCATCAGGATAATTTTTGTCTTGCAAACAAAGGCTTACTGCCAGGGTGCCCAAGACACTCCTGTTCAATGCCATGTGCTCTGGGCCAGGGAGAAGGAGTCCCACAGACCAAGTAGGTTTGACAGCCACTTTATTGCAATACATTGATTTCATGTGTTACCGGCACCTTTCTTTGCCACAGCACAGCAGCCACAAGCACCATGCACAGAGCTGCCCCAGTTGCCACAGCAGCAAACCCCAGAGCCCACGGGGCTGCGGCATGCACAGCTGCTCCTGCAGGGGGAGAGGGGCCCCAGTTAACACTCCTACAGAGGCACAAGGATGCCCTAGGGGCTCAGTTTGTCTGCCAGAAAGACTTAGACCAGCCCCTTCCCCAGCCTGGCTATGCTAGGCTGGCATGCTTACCGAGGCCATCCTTGGCTGTGTCCCATCTTAGCTCATCCTGGAGGAAAATCACAGGGCCTTTGCTGGAGACATGGGAGGCACCGTCCTGAAGAGGATGCTCAGCACTCCTTTTACCCCCTACAGAGCAATATGAGGGGTTTAGGTGAGAAGACGTACAGCCCTGAAGGCCAGCAAACTTTGTCCAGGTCAGCTTCTCAACATGAGAGGCTCTGAAGGCCAAGCCTTCCATGTGACTCAACACAGAACTAAGCGCCTATGAAGACCTCTGCCTTTTTGACATAAGGGCAAGGGCCCTTCCTCAGTGGAACAGAGCAGGAAATGCCTTGTTAAGCTGTCCATGGCTTGAGGGAACTGGTCCATAGCCTACATGTCCCCCTAACCCCCAGCTTGGAGGCTAGACCCTTGTTGTCCCTTTGGATAGGGAAGCAGGAAGGCTAGGACACTTACGGGCTCTGGCAGGACAAGTAGTGGTGCAGGACTCCTGTACAGACCGGTGGCACACTGAAGCACTGCAGTGCAGGTACACCTAGAAAGAATGCAACACAGCCTGGAATCACTCGGGCAGTATCTGTGGACAGGTGATATCCTGGTGTGGTGCACTGACCCGGGCCAGCAGCTAAGCACCTACACAGCCACTACCTCACTCCCCCTACCCTGCCCCAGCAGGGTGGGGAAAGAATAGGAAGAGCAAAAGCAAGAAAAATCTGTGGCTGGAGGGATAAAGACAGTTTGATAAGTGAAGGAGAAGGGGAGAGGGAAGTACAAAACCAAAGCACAAGTGACGCAAAAGCAAGTCACCCACCCTGCTCCCACAAGCAGACTGATGCCCAGACGGTCTCTGAGCATCAGCTACATTGGAAGACAAAATCCTCTAGTGTTTATTGCCGAGCATGACATCATACAGCATGGAGTATCCTGTTAGCCAGTTTGGGTGAGCTATGCCAGCTATGCTGCCTCCCAGCTTCTACCCTACCCCATGCCTGCTCACTTGAGGTTGAGCAACAGCAGAGCGAGGAGAAAAAGCCCTGATGCTGTGTAAGCACAATTCAGCAAATACCTAGAACATTGCTGTATTATCAACACTGTTTTAGCCACAAATCCAAAAACATAGCACTATACAGGCTGCTATGAGGAACATTAGCTCCATCCCAGCCAGACCCAGTACACCTGGTCACAAAAGGGAGAAGGCAGAAATACTGCTTTGGCTTGCTTCATATACAGACTGTAGCCTTGAAGCCCCCAGCTGCAAGGCAGCTTTGATACCTTTACCATACACCTTCAAACTCACTTAGATCTGGCATTACAGCACTTCTCCCTGACACCTGGGACACAGCTGTCCAAGCACCACTACACTCTGACCACTGCTAGGTACAGCTGGGACCAATTTTGAATATTAATTGATCCCAGGAGCACCGAGCAAATAGTAAAAGGCACAGTGAACTTCACATGACTTAACTGCTCAGAAGCTCATGAGATTCAGAGCCCAGATGCTTCCCAGGTACCAAAAACAATTTCCAAGTAATTTTGGCCAAGAAATTTAGTTTGGAGAATATTGATTAGCATAGTTAGAGCACACACCCTAAGGTAGTACAACAAAACAGCTTAGGCAGCAAGCTAGCACTTGCCTAAGTAGACCTACCCTTTCAGTAGCCTCATTTTTCTGTCACACCCCTCCAGTGACGAATCTTACCTCTACCACATTTGTCTCAGGGAATAAAGAGTTTCATGCTTCAACCTCTCCCCTCCTGTTTCAGGAGGGGTTTTTCCTAGTCTTTGCACACCCCACTCCCCGCAAAGGCCAAGAGTTATGAAGTGGTTCTTATTACTCACAATGCTACTTGTCCTCAGTAGGAAGCTAGGCAACCAGGACAGGATCTTACCAGCCCAGAGAGCATCTCTCGGGAAGCGGAGTCCACAAAGGTGAACGTGTAGAAGGTGAAACGTTGGTAATGAGAGGGGAACGGTAGTCCTGAGGCAAGACTCAGAGGCACCAGCTGCGTCTGATAGTTGTCCCCTGCATAAGGGCACCTGAGAAGGAGAGGCCAGCAGTGAAAAAAGCGCAAGTCATTCCCCTGACCCAAAGCTATTTACAAGTCACTTACCCATCCACCAAAACAGGCCACTGCAGCTGTTGCTGGGGATTGATACTTGGTGTGGCCCAGCAGTGGTGCAGGACCAAAACCAGGTCTGGGTCTGTTCTCTGAAGGATCTTGACTTCTGCATAAACAGGGTCTCTCAGAGTCTTCACAACAGGATAGTCACTGTCAGTATAGTAGTAAGTATAGCTTCCATCTGGGACAGAAGAAACCCAAGAGCCATTTTAAAGCAGGAACAAACAGGAAGAGGCAACCTGAAAGCATCCTTTACAGCCGTGACAACAAGTTCCCACCACGGCAGAGAAGCAGTGCCAGGTTCACCCATCAATACTTCCTTATTACTCAGAGACCAGAACCCTGCACCAAGAAGTTTGAGCCTGCAAACCTCTTATACCTGAGGCAACACGCAGCTCCAAGGACAGAGGACCTGGCTGGGACACAGCAGGGAGCGGTGGCAGTGTGAAGACCTGAACACTCAAGGGAATGAAGCTCCCAGTGATGGAGTAACTACAGCGGACGTGTAACCTGGTGGGACAGGAAAACCCCAAAATCAAGCAGATAAGAAAGGTCAGGCTGATATCTCCTTTCTCCAAGATGGCAATGTAACATCTGCTTTAATTAGTCATATCCCAAATCTTTCCTCCAACACTTCCTTTTAAGAAATACTTTAAATTCTCTTTCAGAGTTCAGATTTGAGTTTGCAGAATGAATTCATAGCTTGCAACAAGCAGGAATTTCTCTCATGACATTGAACACAGTGGCACCCAGCAATACCAGCCCCAGGGTATTACCTGAAAGTGCTATCCCTCGTGATGGAGCCAAGGCTCCCAGTCTTCACATCCCTGGTTGCCACCAACTCATTCTCATATATGGCTTGGTCACCAGTCACCTGGAATGACAGACCAGGCACTGCCATTGTAGTAAGTCAAGCTGGATTAATGCCAGGCTGGAGAAGAGCATTTGGCCTCTGGAAGTCAGTGGCTGCCCATTAAGCATCCAAAGCTACATCAGGTTGTTCCAGGTCTGCAAGCTCCTGCTATTCCAGCCTAGTGACAGCTGCAGCTCTTACCTGAAAAGTGGTGCCACAAGCAGAGAGTGGGAACTGGTACACAACAAAGGCATTGTTTTTCACAACAGGGACACAGCCAGTACTACGTCCACTGGCCAGTTGCACAGAGTCCAGGATAATAGGTGGCAGGGTCACATCCCGAGAGACAGCAATGGAAAACTGGCCATCTGGTGTGCAATGAGCTGTCACTGGAGGAAAAGATATAATCAGTCTTGAGCTCAGGGAGAAAAGGGACAGAAAGGAGACTCAAACATCACAGGAAAGACAAGGCCTGCAAGTTCTCCTGCCTGTAATCCCCAAAGCAAGTGCTAAGCACAGCAAGACAAGTCCAACCAGCTCTAACAGCAACACTGATTCTGGCCACTTCAATGGGACAGAGTATTCTTGACAGCCAAAAACATAGCTGTAAGCCACCTGCAGGACTTGTACACACCAACCCTGCTCTGCCAGGGAAGTGAGCAATCCCAGTTTGCAGCTCCTCTAGAAGGTGGGGACAACAGTTGCTCATGCTTACCTGTGTTACCAAAGTAACAAGGCTTCACCCTGTCCCTAGGGTCATAGCAGCAGCCTCGCACTTCACAGTCTCCCTGGCTGATAGGCAAGGAGGCACATGACAGCCGGTCCTGGCTGAGGACAGCAGAACAGATACTACTGCTTGGAGCATCCAGGGCTGGAAGAAACAGCAGGAGTTCGCAGCTAAAGTTTGCAGCTAAAGTACAAGAGCAGGGGGACAAAGACACAGAGGACACTGGTGGAAGGTGTCCTGGTGACTCTGCATACAAATCAAGGGAAGTTAGAGTCAGGGGAGGGTCAAACACATGGCCTGGAGCTGGCATGGAAGACTGCTTAGAAGGAACCTGCATTTCCCTGGAACGGAGACTCCTCCCAAAGCCATGTACAGGAGACCAGACTGTATGGGATGCGTCAAGATAAAGCGTTCTGGATCAGCTCTGGTAGTTCAAAAAAATCATTGTACTTAGTTTCTGGCACAATCCCTGAACTCACAGGGACTCGTGCAGTCAGAATATGGCTAGGAAACACAAGGAACATTCACCTGCTGACCCTGCAAAGGAGGCACAAGTTCCCAGCAAGTTGGTGGCTCCTATGTCCAAACCCTTCTCCAGGGAGTCTTCTGAACAGCAGTAAGTCCCCTTTCCCAGCCCCAGACTGACTAGGAACAGCCATCCAAAAGGAAGGGCACTCATGACCACAAGATACAAGGAGGGTTTCCCAAGGAGCTGTCAGAGTCTTACCAGGAAGGTCCACAGGGCACCTGAGCAGCTTCTCTTCATGAAGAACCTTTTGTCCAGCAGCATCTGTTCCTTCAAGCCCAACCAGCATGAGGTAATTACCATCCTGAGGGAGAGCCACACCAGTCAGGGCAGCCAGAGCAGCAGTCACCACAGTCCCACCAGAACCCCTAAGGTCACTCACCCATTTAAAGACATAACAGCCAGCATAGGAGACCAATACTTTCCTGGAACCATCTGGAGTCCCAGAAACCAAGACCCCACACTCAGAGTCATTCTGCAGAGCACGTGCCTTCCCCTCAGTATCTAGGGAAAGCAGAAACAGCAGCAGAGGCTTCAGCATCCCACATTGAAGATGGGGTCCACTACAATCCTACCTTTCTGTAGGAAACAAGGCCCTTGCCAGTATTAGGGTCTGGGCCAGCAGGGGCGTGTGAGGGAACACAGCAGGCAAGACAATCTAGATCCAGGCACAGCACTCCACTAAAACCCTTGACTGCTGGGTCACATAAACAGCCCCCTGGTTACACAAGATGCACTGAAGCCATTAGACAACACTTTACATCAAAACCTGCCCCTTTCTGCTCATTCCAGGCATACCTCTGCACTGTGAAGAGACAGAGCAGCAAGAAAGCCTCTTGACACCACCCTCACTTACCCCAAGTAGTCAACACAAAGGAAGCATTCCTTTCCCAGCCTGGAGGTAAGGTGAGCTGCAGGCTTCCTTGGCCACAAGCCAGCAGGGTGGGATCAGAAAAAACACTACCTTGAGCCCCCACAACCAAAGCAAGGGGCTCAAGAAACCCCCAGAAGAGCATAGCACCAAACACAGCCCTAAACTGCCCTGCAACACCCATCTTGCTCTCCTGCCAAGGGCCCTGAAACAGCTACTTTTAGCCTAGCCCTTTTAAATTGTGGAGCCAGCTGGGATCAGAAATTCCTGAAGTGTCCCAGTGGGCCCAGCCCTGCAATTTAACACCTTCCATTGCTCTCACCTGGCTCTGAACCCATCACAGTCTGCTTGCACCCTTTGAAAAAAAACACAGGGCAGGAGCTGAGCTTATGTCAAGAGATGGGTCTGTATTCCTATCACTAAACTGAGAGGAATTCATCTGTGCAATTTACTGAAGAGCCCCAGGAAGGTCTTCAAACCCTTTTTTCTCACCCTGAGTTCTTCCCACCACTGGCCCATCCAGGACATCCGCCTGCTTTTCCCCAGGTACCCTACTGCTGCTCTAATTGCTCATTACAGGGCATGAGTGCAAGAAGCTGAGTGACAATGCTCTTTTGCTCTTTTAAAGGTGCCACTGCTTCAAATGCCAGACACAGGGTACTGACATACAAACACAGAAATAGCCCCCCACATGAAATCTGTTGAAAACTATGGAGCTCAGGAGGCTTTGCACACTTAAAAGATGGTGATTCCCCTTAAATACTCCTGGCTGTGGACTACAGCCCCATTTGCAGCGTGTGGAGATAGCTGCAGGACTGTTCCAGGCGTGGCTGCCAGGTGGCAGGACCACATGGACTGTGGGACCCCCACCACCAAAAGCTGACAGCTGGGCCCCCAGGACGGGCCTGAGACACAGGTAAGGGGAGTCTCTGTGATACCAGAGAAAGCTCTGCCTGCCAGCACCCATTGCCTGCCTGTAACTGCAACGTGTCTTGTGTAGAGCCTTATTTCTTTGGGACTAGGTCATCACACACATCCCAGCTTGGTGTGTGGGTTAGATGAGTAGGATTTCTTATCTTGACCCTTAATAATGCACTTCCATTGGTAGTGCACTATTAGTAGTTTTAAGGACATGGTTTAGTGGTGGTTTTGGCAGTGTTAGGTTGATGGTGGGACTCCATGATCTTAAAGGTCCCTTCCAACCTAGATGATTCTATGATTCCATGATTGGTAGCCACCCACACTTCTGCTCTCAGCAGACCCTCCAGCTCCTGGACGTCTGCACAGTACCACACAGCAGGCAGCACACTCGCCCCTCCAACCAGCCCTCAACAGGCATGGGTAGTAGCTGAGTCCAAGTGAGGTGTTTCTCCTGCTCTTCCACCTTCGCCCACAGCCCATATTTCCTCTACAGCTGTACAGGATGCCATGATCCCAGTTGGCCAGCTGGGTGAAGAACGTCACTGTGCCTGCCCTGTGCACTGCTTATTTCATGTGCTAACCAGGAGGGCTGTTTCACAAAATACAACACCTTTTCAGCTGCTCTGCACAGCAGGGCCTGAAGCAAATGGATCTTGTCAGGCTGACTGGGTGGTTGGCTGTTGGAGCAGTGCTCATGAACCAAATGTGCTCATCACAGCGCCTGCCTGGGCACTGGACAGCCACGGTGGAGAGGTACCTGGGGAAAACATTTGGGCGCTGGGAAGGAGGGAGGCTTCATCTCTGTAGGAGCTGAGCATTGTGCCTAGACAGCTTGCCCAAATCTCACAGCCACTGTGTGACTGCTGAATGCTTCATTTCACTGCATTAACCTGCTGATAATTGGGTAAAAAATAACAAATAAACAAAGTACTTCGGAGCTATAGAGAGATAGTTTTCGTTACACTTTAACCCACCAATACTTTGTGCTGATAGGAAAAATGCCTACAGGTACTTGAAGAATAACTCCATGTGAAACAACACTGGGAGTGCTGTAGATCCCCCAAGCAATACCCGTGCTGAGAATAGTTTCAGGTAAGTGCCCTTTCCTAATTTCTACACACACACACTTGACAGCCATGTTGGATGATGTGGAGATGGGAGGCAAGTAATATGAGCCTGAAATTCATGGAAATGAAATGCTTTGTTTGGAAGAAGTTGTGATAGGCAGTGGAAAGCAGCCTGGCTGAGAGGAAACAGGCAGGTCTCTCTTCCTCAAAAACGTCTTCCTCATCCATTCAATAGTTCTCACACATTACAGTGACCCAACTGTAAGCACCAATTTAGCTAGCACTTAAGACCACCACAAACAGAACATGCAGAAGATGAAGGCAGGGGAGGCAAACATCTCTGTAGGCCACTAGCCTGAAGCTGATCATGACCCCAGCAAGCTAAAATCTTCCTGGGATGCCCATCAGGAAAATCCTCTCCTCCTAACAATTTTGAGCCTGTGAGACTGGGGCAGACATAGTGGCAGTGTCCTGGCTGTAGAAAGCTCTCTAGAGCTTCTGTGGGAAGAAAAGGAGGTATTAAACACCACCACAAAGAAGTTCCAGGCAGAGGAGTACAAAATACCCTGCGCATTGTGGGACTGCCTCTGACGAGGTCGCTGTGTGTCTGGCTTGTACTGTGCACCGTACGTGGTACAAATGGCAGTGCACGGAGGAGGGACTCAGTCAAAACAATCCTCCACAGAAGGTGAACAGCATTTGCAGACAGCAGGGATATCTGCACCAAGCGTCCCAGGGATGAGGGGTGCTGGCTGCACACTGGGCAGGAGTGGCATTTCTTCTGAATCGAGGTCCAAAAGGAGAAGGCTCAGGCAGCAAGCCTTCTACACAATGATGACAGATTTTCTTCAGGCTTGTGCTTTAGTTTAGAAAAACAGAGGCTTGTAGCTTTGCTACAACACTGGTAGCCTTTTCTTTGAACATCCCTAATATGTGCCTCCGATGAACTTAAAACAAAAGTCCCTGGCGAAGATGGAGAGGAGGGGATTTCGCCCTGGCCTTCCTGGCCTTTCACATGGATGGAGAGGACAGATCAGCCCTGCCTGCTCTTAGCATCTGCAAACAGAAGCAAGTACTCAGAAAACCCTTGAACACTACTGTGACATGGAAAGGCTTGTGGGTGCTCACAGGGAAAGGTCTGAGTGACTAGTCTTATGGGTTTTCCTCCCTTGTAAATCACCAGTGTGTCTGCCAGAATGGTGGGAATATTTGGAATATAATTATTTTATCCCAATAAAAATGAGAAATCTTGAAAGTATTCCTAGTTCCAGGGCTTTTGCCCAAAGTATGTCACAAACTGTGAAGCACAGCTAAGAAGGGAACTTTACAGGGAAGGTGGAAAGGTCATGAACTCTGGCAGCAGAGAGACCTCATGTAGGTAGCAGTGCAAACTCCCATGAACTCCAC
The DNA here is from genome assembly GCA_013397275.1 of Burhinus bistriatus. Taxonomy (NCBI): domain Eukaryota; kingdom Metazoa; phylum Chordata; class Aves; order Charadriiformes; family Burhinidae; genus Burhinus; species Burhinus bistriatus. Next base: position 120,996 of record VYXH01006213.1, on the reverse strand, counting down.
TTTCACCAGGTGGAAGTCTCTAGAGCTACATGAACTCCCATGAACTGCCATGGCAACATCTGAGCTGATGCAAGAGTTTAGGTCAGCAGATGGGCGACTAGCCCAAACTTGATAGCCATTCAGTTTTTCTATCAAAGTATCAAGTATGGATCTTTAAGAAGAGAAATTACATTAAAAAAAGAACAACTAGCAAATTATTGCACCTATGCAAGAGAGCAGGGATGACTTAAGAATTCATAGGGAAGCTATAGAAACTTTTGGAAAACTTCACTAGCGCCTCTGAGCAAAGGGGAAACTCACATTAACATGCTGCTGCACAGTAAACCCAGCACACTCCAACCAAGCGCCTGGTTCACCCAGGCCCCTCGCTAATTCCCACCAAGCCCCACATCCTCTATCCTCACAACACCTTCTGCTCAGTTGGATTATTCCTGTCTGCCTGCAGAAGTGTCACAGCTGAGGAGAGACAGAGGGATATGGCCAGACTGAACAAGCTGAGCATAGGCAGCGCCACAGCCCTGAGGGTTCTTTCTACTTGCCATTGCCACTGCTGTTGGGAGCTCACAGCTACACAGCCCCTGGTGTAACCTTGGGCAGGAAGCCTCCAGCTCTTTTTGAAGTCACAGAATCACAGGGGTTGGAAGGGACCTCTGGAGATCATCTAGTTCAACCCCCCTGCCAGAGCAGGTTCACCTAGAGCAGGTTGCACAGGATGGTGTCCAGGCAGGTTTTGAATGTCTCCAGAGTTGGAGACTCCACCACCGCTCTGGGCAGCCTGTTCCAGTGCTCTGCCACCCTCAAAGTAAAGAAGTTCCTCCTCATGTTCAGATGGAACTTCCTATGGTCAAGTTTGTGCCCATTACCTCTTGTCCTATCACTGGGCACCACTGAAAAAAGACTGGTGCCATCCTCCCGGCACCCTGTCTTTAAGTATTTATAAGCATTGATGAGATAATCTTCCTGGGATGCCCATCAGGAAAATCCTCTCCTCCTAAGTCCTTGCAACACACCAGACATGCTCTGCAGTCTCCCAGAGCACCTCTGGCCCTTCTAGGGAAGCAGTTTCTCATATCAGAGTCAGACATCAACAAAACAGGAACTTGTACATGCCAACTTCCAGCAGTAGGTTTGGTGGGCTTCTCTGGTCATTGCAAGTGCAAGGACTAGTTGCCAGGTTGCACTAACCAATACCCAGCCTCTCACAAGTGCAACTCTGTCTCAGCTTGGGAAGCCGTTCCCCAGAGACCCTCTCAAGTTCTTGATTTCTCTCTTCTCGATCTGCTTCTCTCACTCTTTCCTCTAGGAGACCTTGAAGAGGTCAGAGTCTAGTCCCCTTTTCTTATGTCTTTATCTTATTTCTCCCAGCAAGTCCTTTCTTGTCTATTGTGATGTCTGGAGACCTTTCTGCCCTTGCTAGATGGATATTTTATACTTTCCTCTCTTGTGAGGCTAGACACCTCTAGGGAGAGAGACTGAGGCAATTGCTGTGCACTGAGGAGAACACATCAGTATGTTCTTTGGCACATCGCACGCAGTGCAAACTCCTCTGATAATGTCAGGAAGACTTCAGTAACAAACAAGGATGGCTCACCCCACTGAGAGCTTGTACAATTAATACTGAAGAACAGAAAATCCAAATGGCGCTGAAGTACTTGGAAGATGCTCTCATGACAGTGAATTTCTGGGAGCATCTCAGTAGAAGAGTGCGCCCCTAGTGTGATCTCTTCAGCAATGAACTTCAGGTGAAACAAAACAAGTTTTATGAACACATTGTAAATTTCTTAGCTTCTGTTGACCTCTGCAGTTGTTTGAGATAAGGCGTGTCTTTGATGACCAATTAACACTGAGAGAAGCCCTAGTTTCATAACACAGAGCAGTCTAACAAATGATTGACTAGTAATATTGACTAACTCAGCCACGTGATCCAAAACCTGCTGTTGAGCTAACATAGCCCTTCAGTATATAAACTCAGGATCTGGCAGCCAGAGTCACTCTCTCCTGAGCTGCAGAAGCAAATGGAGCTCCTGGGAGCAGCCACTGTTGTCCTCCTGGTTTGCATTGCTTGCCTGCTCTCCTTTGCAGCATGGAGAGGGAGGTCTGGAAAGGGGAAGATGCCTCCAGGACCGGCTCCCCTTCCCATCCTAGGTAATGTGCTGCAGGTGAAACCAAAGAACTTGGCCAAAACCCTCCAGAAGGTAAGGCCACTTTCTTCTTCACTCTTACTTTCTTCTGTGGGCAAGAAATGTGTGGGACCTGTGCATGGGAACAACCTGTGGCCATAGCTTGGTGAGTAGGTGTCCCAGAGGAGCAGAAAAGCCACAAGGCTCTCAGCAGCTCCCCCTCGCTGCTGTTGCCATTGTTCAGGGCCTGATAGCTGGGAACCCTCTCCACACCCACATTTATCATGAGAGGACCAAATCTTGGTGTTGCTGGTCTGTGAGGCTGTACTGCCTGCAGTGGGATGCAGCAGCAAGTCCACTTTTCAACTCCTCCTCCCTCTCTGCTCCATGGCCACATTCTGTCTTGCATTTTGACAGCTCAGTGAAGAGTATGGACCAGTGTTCACAGTGCACCTGGGTTCTGACCCAGTGGTGGTGCTGCATGGACATGATGTGGTGAAAGAAGCCTTGGTTGATCGTGCAGACGAGTTTGCTGCCAGAGGACACATGCCAATAGGAGACAGGACTAACAATGGATTAGGTATGTTTGCTGACTGAGCTCCTTCTGAGGAGAAGGGAAGGGCTAAGGGTATGTTCGGCAGATTAGGGCTGGAGTCTACCACTCATGAGGGAAGACTGTGGGGAGTGGGTGGATCCCACCTGGAGAAGGGAAGGCAGAGTTGGCTGTAATTGCTGGCTTCCACCACCCAAAGAGGGTACCAGAGAAATGGAGTTGGATTGATCTCAGTGACGGGCAGCCAAAGGACAAGTGGCAACAGCCACCAGCTGCAGCAAGGGAAATTATGTGTAGATATGAGTGATGAATTGTTGACAAGGAGGTTGGGTATGTGGTGGAGAAGGCCAAAAGCAGGCAGTTGGACTACAGGAACTCCATAAATTGCCTCAAAACCACAGTACTCTATGATACTACCATGTCAGTGCTCTCCCAGGGACAGGATTCACTGTCACTGTGAGCCTCTGTTCATCTCACACCCAGCACACCCAAGACAGGTCATCCCTCTTCCTTATTCCCCTGCAGGGATTATTTTTAGCAACAACGAGGAGTGGTTAAAAGTCCGGCGGTTTGCTCTCAGCACTCTGCGCAACTTTGGAATGGGGAAGAGGAGCATTGAAGAGAGGATCCAGGAGGAAACTGAGCACTTGCTGGAAGAGATCAATAAAACAAATGGTATGGTCCTTTTTAAATATAGTTTATGTTTGCAAAAAAAGGACTCTATTAAGGGAGCCCATGTCTTTAGCATAGAATTGAAGTTCACATGTGTTTTGTCCATGCATCAGCTGCCCCTCATTAAAAAGCAGTAAATAATTCCATGATCACATACTGTTCTTTTTGGAGGACCCTTCTATGTCACTCAGAGGCTGTGATCTGATATTTCCACTAACAACCAGAGCTCAGGTTATCCACAGTACCCACAGCAGCCATAAGTAGCCATAGTTGGTTTTTGGTTTTGGGTTTGGTTTTTTTTTTATGGTTTGTAACTTTTCTGAAATCATAGGAACACCTTTTGACCCAACCTTCATGCTGAGCTGTGCTGTCTCCAACATCATATGCTCCATCGTCTTTGGGAAACGATATGACTATAAAGACAAGAAGTTCCTGGCCCTGATGAACAACATGAACAACATCTTTGAAATGATGAACTCTCACTGGGGACAGGTACATTCAGTAGCCATTTCACAGTGGCAACATTCTCATAGGGGAGCAGGAGGCCTCCCTCCCAATGAAGTCCCATTTCAGTCTTCTAACTAGGACACCATCAATGCTCTGCTGCACAGGAGGGAATTCATTCAAGAGCAAGAAGCACCCTCACCAATGGAGTTGGCTTTGCCAGCTAAGTGCAGCTTCCTCCTAATCCTGACACACTTCTCCACCTCTAAGGTTACTACTACTAAGCAAGGCCCTACTGCCCGATCAGACTGCCCAGCCTCATAGCCCTTCTGCTTGTCTCAGTTGAGAAGGTTGTGGCCTTCCTAGGCTTTTTGCTAATATCAAAGGACGGGGCAATGTTCATGCCAGGAACCCTCCTGTTTCTTTCTTTCCAGCTCTACCAGATGTTCTCAAAGATCCTGGATTACTTGCCTGGCCCACACAACAAAATATTCACAGAATTTGATGCTCTAAAAGCCTTTGTGTCAGAGGAGGTGAAGATGCACCAAGCCTCTCTAGATCCCAGCTCCCCTCAAGATTTCATTGACTGCTTCCTCAGCAAAATGCAGGAGGTAAGGAGACAGCATACAGCTCTAGCTCTTCCCCAAACACACCTATGCTGAGCCCCTTCCCTCTCCTAAGTAACACAGACATTGGGATGATCCCTTCCCAGGCAGTGGGAAGACACCAACAATACCCCAGATATTGCCTGTTCTAGAGCTTATAGCTCTGGGTCTCCACACTCACCAGCCACCACCTGCAGCTGCTTGGACAGCAAGACCTTCATCTGCTGTCACGAAAACGCAGGGACATTTGCAGTCTGGTCTTGCAGTTCTTTCAGTGGAAAGCAGTTGGCACAGCAAGGGCAAACAGACAGCTACATACCATTTGGTGCACAGTTTGAAAGAAGGCTGCTCAAGGGTTGAGCTTACTGCACAAAGATAGCATTGCAATGTCCCAGATGGCTGCTGCACCTTTGCAGAGAAATGCGGCAGCTCTAAGTGAAAAAGAAGGCCTGGGATGACAAAAGAAAGGGCCACTTTTCTCAACTCAGCCAGAGAAACAGCCCAGCCTTTTCCCTAGGAGAAAGAGCATCCCAATTCCAGTTTCCACATGAAGAACCTGATAACCAGCACCTTTGACTTGTTCATTGCTGGAACTGAGACAACTAGCACCACCATAAGATATGGGCTTCTGCTTCTTCTCAAATACCCGAAGATACAAGGTACCAGTCTGTGACCTCTTCCTCTCTATCTATTCCCCTGGGCTAGGCACGTGTCTGTACCACATCCTTCTCCCAACTTTTCTCCTCTCTTTCATATTTTACCCAAATGGGCAAAGTCTTTGCACCATCATTCCCCAGGATGGCCATTAGAGATCCCTCAGCTTCACTGGCATCATCATCAGCTGCACTCCCCTCACAGCTAAGGACTTGACTGTGTCCATATCTTTATCTCCCAGTACTCCTATATAGCCAAGTCACTGGGAGGACATTCTTTGCATGGGCTGCAGTGGAGCTGTGTTCTAGTCAACAACAAAACCAACATCAATGCCCCTGTCATCTGTGATTTGTGGACAGCTGTTTAGGTAGGTTTGGTTTTATTTACCCATTTTATGGTTTGTGCCTCTCATGACAGAGAAAGTTCAAGAAGAGATCGACCAGGTAGTAGGACGATCACGAAAACCTTGTGTGGCTGACCGGACCCGGATGCCCTACACAGACGCGGTGGTCCATGAAATCCAGCGCTTCATCTCCCTCATCCCCCTGAGTGTCCCTCGTGCTGTGACCAAAGACACCTGCTTCAGAGAGTACATCATTCCCAAGGTTAGTGGGCAAGCTTGATCAAGTTCATCAACAAGGTGGCAGCACATTTGCTCTTAGGCTGCCAGTTACAAGCCAGAAGTTAGAAATGCTGTGGCCTGACTTAGTTGTTGCCCAGCCCTTCTTGAAGGTTTTATCCTCAGGCTCCTGTAGCCCACTTGCAATCCCTTGTTGCTGCTCCATGGGCCAAGACTGGAATAATAGCTCTGCCCAACACCTTTGCTCACTTGCTCTGCAGCTTTATCTATCTGCAGAAACACAGCGGGTTCACAAAAAAAACAGAGCAGTGACTTCTCACACAAAAGGCAGCAAAGCAGTGGAACTGCTCACCACCATCCAGGAGAGCCTGTGCACATGCTTGGAAGCAAAGTCAATCGGTGGTTATTGAGCACAGGAAGCCCCTGAACCATGAAGTGCTGGAGGCTCTATTTGTATTCAAGGGAACAAGCGAAACCTGCTTGCCCTGTTCTTTCTTACACACTTCCTGAGACAGTCACTGCTGGCCACTGCCAGCGGCAGGCCGATGGGCTAGAGCAACCCATGGGCCTGGCCTGGCCTGCGGCAGCAATGCTGGTTGCTCTTCTGGGCGACTGTGTACAGCAGGGGAACAGCAGCGCATGGGCTGTTAGCATTTTGATTTTCAGATGTCTGTGTAAAATCAAAAGGCAGGACCTGGGGACCTGCTCAACTTCCAGCAGAGGGCTCTTGTGTCATCACTGCTGGATTATTTATCCCATGTCCCCATCAACAGCTGGTCAGGAAGAGGGAAGGATGAGGATTGTGGCCGGAGAAATTTGTCAGGAAAGGGGAAGAGAGCTTCATTTCCACAACCTTGTGTACTTTTGCTTTTTGGAGCTCGCAGAAAAGAAGGAACATCTACAAGTTCATTATGGTGAAACACTAAGAAAGAAGAATTAGGTGGGGTGTCCCCAGATGACCAGAGCAGGGTGAGGATAAATGGTCTGAAAGTGAGAGGGAGCATTCAGGAAGAGCAGCCAACTACTATCCCTGCTGTGACACCTAGCAGGGTCTCCCTAAATCTGCCTCCCCAAAGGCAGGGACCCCAGAGAGAAACTGAAGGCACTAGTAGGACTGTGCTGGGAAGTTCAGTCTTAACTTAGCAGGCAGTCAGATTGAGTGATCTAACTTGCCTCTCCTTCATATTCTGCTCTTCTCCTTGTGTTATCTCAGGGCACCACAATCTTTCCTGTCCTCAGTTCTGTCCTCCATGACAGTAAAGAGTTTCCAAACCCAAATGAGTTCAACCCTGGACACTTCTTGAACAAGAACGGTACCTTTAGGAAGAGTGAGTTCTTCATGCCCTTCTCAGCAGGTAAAGCACAGGCTTTCTTTCTCTTCCTCTCTTTGTCGACATCCTCCTCTGGGGACCACCCTGCCTTTCCCTATAACACACAGTCCCTCTTAGCAGCGTGGTCCCACTGGCACTTCCTTGGGGCTCACTGCTCTCTGGATAACTCCTCCCTGCTCCTCCCTTCCCCAGCTGCATCTCCCATCTTGTTCAGGCCTGGTGGTTTCTCAAACCTCCTATTGGGAGTTGCCGATGTAATGATGTGAATGGGACCCATCGACACTTTCTAAAATACCTGTCACCTTCCTACACAACTACCAAAGTCATCCTTAACCAACCTGTCTTTCTGTGGTAGCTGCACTTTTCCCCAGCACCTCTTAAGTACCTCTCAGGCTACATGCAACTACTCACCTACCTATAGCCCCAACCCTCCGCTTTCTCTCCTGTGCTTTATGTCACCTTACTCTCTCTCATCTTGCCTCCTGTGATGCCCCCTCCATGTTCAGGACTTTGCACACCCAACCAAACAGCTAAGGGTGGGGGTCCAAACAAACTCTTCTCTTGCAAATGTCCTTAGTAATCCTGACAGTCACCTCACTGCTGCAGCTGTCTCCGGTAAATAAAGCTGCATAACACATCCGCTTAGTACAAACTGATCTACTCGGCAACACTCGTTGAGCGCTGTTTGCTGTTTTCACTTTCAGGGAAGCGACTATGCCCCGGAGAGGGCCTGGCACGCATGGAGATATTCTTAGTTGTGGCCACCATCTTGCAGAACTTTACCTTGAAGCCTATTGTTGATCCCCAGGAACTCAGCATAACCCCAACACTGAGTGGGACAGGCAATATACCTCCTGCCTACCAACTCTGTGCTCTCCCCCGCTGAAAAGCACAAACGCTCTTTCCACAGCATCCTAAGCCTGGCTACTCCTTTACATCTTCCTTACTAAAACCACCAGCAGAAGCATTGGCCCACCTTCCCAAGGCCTCCAGGAAGACAGCCCAAACACAGGTGTGTGCAGAGTAGACACCTTCAAAGCCTCCTGGCCACCACATTGCAGGGCAGCCCTGGGTGACATTGCAGCTGGTTGCACTGATGCTCTGTCCATGGGCTCCTTGAGCATAGTGGCCGCATCACACAGCTGATTTTCTCACAGACATGGCTCCCATGGCTGCCCATGACCTGCTTCTCCCGCAGCACATGTCCCACCAAAAGCAGCATGCTTTACAGATGGATAGCACTGCATATGCGTACGCTAATGACCCAATAAATAAAAATCTATTTATGATGATTTGAGCCGTTATTTTCTTTGGGTAGGGGCAGCACCCCCATATGGTGCCCCATTGCAGAGTAGGTCTGCAGTGCCTGTGGCCAGCGCCCTGTGGGAAGGGCTGTCCCTCCCGGGGCAAGGGTCCTGACTGCTTCAGCCACTGGACACAGTACTGCTGCCTGCAAAGAGCCCCTGGCCAGTCACAGCACAACCCCAGTCAGGAAAGCTCATGGTGTGGGAGGGGAAGGGGTTCCTGCAGCCTGGGGGCTATCAGCAGCTCTATCTGCCGTTCTTGGGGCTGCCAGTCCTGCTGTTCACAGCCGGACGAAGGATAGCTGCAGCATCCCTCCTGGAGGAGAGCACTCTCCCCTCAGTTGAGAGACTGAAGCTCTGGCTGCCTTCACCCCCTTGATGGGACCTCTCACTGCTCCTGGGGGCTTCTCTCATTTCTCAGGCACTCTATGGCCCAGCCTTTCCACAAGCTGGTAGCACCTTCCCTACGGCTCTTCTGTCCTCCCACCGTGTCCCCCAGGCCTTCTGTTCACTCCGAGGCATTTGCCAGCACAGACCCACCTGTCACTGTGGCCGCTCAGGACCCCCACACAAATCAAGATAGGGCTGCTGAGGAGATAATTTCTGTGGATGGTGTCTCCTGCCTGAATCACACTCCCACCCCACCTCCCAGCTGAAATGCCAAGGTACAGAGGAGAGAACAGCGTGAGTGAAAGGCCATTGTGGGTAAGGAACAACTGAGAACAAGGGAAGTTGCCATCACAGGGGCTTAGCTCTGCAGCTGGAGCTGCATTCTCCTTCCAGTTTTCTTGGGCATATCACTTCATCTCACTTATGGTCTGGACTCCTTCTGCCAAATGAAAAGAAGAGAGCATCCCTGTCATTGCAGGCTGTTGTGAGAAGCTCAGGCACCTGTGTGATGGGGACTCCAACCAACTCTCTGGCTGCTCTTTTCTACCATGAGTACCACTGCAAGGATTTAGATGTTATTTATTAAAATGTATTAACTTAAATCTAGGAGGACAGCAAAACCATCTCTCCCAGAGAGCTTGGGTACTCCAGGGGAATCTCCTTTTGCTTCCACATCTCAGAGGCATCATTGCAAACATTTCTTTCTCCATCCAAAGTTTCCTTGTCCTGTCCTCCGTAGAATTTCATGTATGCACAAAGAGAAAACTCTCTTGTTCAAAAACTGCAACCGTGTGCCCCCTGGTGTCCCGGAAAAGGATTGTGTCTGTTATTTCTGGTCCCAGCCGCTACTTCGTGCTTTTCTTTCAGTGAAAGGGCAGATGGTTTTCATAAATGGATTCCACCACAGGTGGCTCTCTTCTGGGCTTATTTGTCCTCATGGGCTTTGCTTGTGTTTGGATGTCTGGTTTGCTGTGTTTGTCTTGATCTTCATTTATGTAGGTATTTGTTGTCCCCTGCATCATGGTCATATAAAAGTCCTAGAGGCAAAATATAATTTTTGTGATGGTACTCACAAGGTACTCAGAGACCTTGTGAGTACTGCAGAGAATACAGTATGCAAGAATTTCCACCTGTCTTTGGAAATATTTGGCAGTATTTTGAAGAAAATGTCATATTTGCTCACATCTCATGTTCAGCCCTACTTCTCCCTCCATTTTTGCCCAGGCAGGATGCAGCTCTAATACCTGTGTACCCCAGAACAATGACAAACCATTCCTGGCCTCTCATCTGGGATTGCATCAAATGGACAGACGTGCAACCAGAAACAGCAGTCATGCAGGAGCCCCAGGCAAGCATGGGGAGAGACCTTACCATGAGCTCTTGTATTGGGTTTGCATGGCAAGGTTTCGGTAGCAGGGGTCGGGGGGGCTACAGGGGTGCCTTCTGTGAGAAGCTGCTAGAAGCTTCCCCTATGTCTGACAGAGCCAATG
>VYXH01006213.1:71186-110085 GCA_013397275.1 Burhinus bistriatus | reverse complement strand
AAAAAAAAAAAAATCCCCACCAACTGCACCCAGAAGAGAGGAGGGGAATATGTGAGAGCAACAACTCTGCAGATGCCAAGAGCAGTGAAGAAGGAGGGGGAGGAGGTGCTCCAGGTGCCAGAGCAGAGATTCCCCTGCAGCCCATGGTGAAGACCATGGTGAGGCAGACTGGCCCCCTGCAGCCCATGGAGGTTAATGGTGGAGCAGACATCTACCTGCAGCCCATGGAGAACCCTACGCCAGAGCAGGTGGATGACCCAAAGGAGGCTGTGACCCTGTGGAGAGCCTGCACTGGAGCAGGCTTCTGGCAGGACCTGTGGACCCGTGGAGAGAAGAGCCCACGCTGGAGCAGGTTTGCTGGCAGGGCTTGTGACCCTGTGGGGGATCCATGCTGGAGCAGTCTGTTCCTGAAGGACTGCACCCCACGGAAAGGACCCATGCTGGAGCAGTTCATGGAGGACTGTCACCCATGGGAGGGACCCCAAGCTGGAGCAGGGGAAGAGTGTGAGGAGTCCTACCCCTGAGGGGGAAGGAGTGGCAGAGACAATGTGTGATGAACTGACCACAACCCCCATTCCCCGTCCCCCTGCACTGCTGCAGGTGGAAGAGGAAGAGAATTTGGGAGTAAAGTTAAGCCTGTGAAGAAGGGTGGGGTGAAGGTGTTTTAAGATTTGCTTTTATTTCTCATTATCCTACTCTGTTTTGATTGGTAATAAATGAAACTTATTTCCCCAAGTCGAGTCTGTTGTGCCTGTACCGGTAATTAGCGAATGATCTCTCCCTGTCCTTATCTCAACCCACAAGCCTTTCATTGTACTTTCTCTCCCCCATCCAGCTCAGGAGGGGGAGTGGTAGTGCAGCTTTGGTGGGGACCTGGTGTCGGCCAGGGTCAACCCACCACAGCTCTCTACTAGTCTAGGACTACCCTTAAAGCCAGCCCTACATCTAGTAACTCACTCAGCAGCCTGTGTTCTATGTTGAGAAGCAGTTAATAGATTACTTACGTCTGGAGGTCTGGGAGGGGATGATTCATATTCATGTTCTTCCTGCCCATCGGCATGTTGATTTGTCTGAAGCGAAGAACAAAACAGTGACAAACAACATCTAGCTACAATTCACAAACAACTGCATAATAAGCACAGAGCAGTGAGAAAATGTTCTCTTACTAAACAGCTCCAAAACTCAGGACATACTCAGGAGATAAATAACCACACAGGGGATGATATTGGGGGTAACATCCAAAATATTCTAAGCTGGATGCCAAAACGCTCTTTCATTTGGAACAATCACAGGGTCCACTTGATGCCTGCCCATGAGAATGACCTTGCAAAGGGGAAACCTCAGTGCCTGAGTGTTGCCTTTATTAGAACATCCAAAATCTGTCTGGTCTTTTAACACAGGGGAAGTACTCATTCAGTACTGTTACACCTTCCTTTCTAAGTAAGGAAATAAAGACCTAGAGCTGGTTAAAAACATCTGTAAAGTGACAGGGGAAGGAAAGGGCCTTTTTAGGTACAACTGTCAATGTCTGGCTGCCAGAATGCATCATGGCATTCTTCCTCTATAGGCAGGTTGACTGCGTCTTTGGTGGTGTGGGTGATTTCTTCACCCCAGAGGAAGGAAGCGTGATGCTACAGAAACTCCTAACTACCCAGCACAGGGGCGGTAGGAAGAGCACAAAGACCCACCCTGTGGGTTGGAACAGAGGAAAAAGGTGACCAAGCTAAACATACTATGAAACACCTTGGCAGCGCTTCTGGAACTAAGTAACACCATTTTGGAGTGAGAGGATCCCTAAATGAATGGTTTCCTACGGGGAATGAGAGAGATATTCACTGAAAAACTGGTGATATTTTGTTTCTTTTTAATTTCCTGCTAGTTAACAGATGACTTGGCAGTGCCCCTTCAGTATTTTCATGTGAATTTCTTTTTTATCCTTATGAACATTCAACTCCTAGGCTGAGGTCCAGCCTTTGAGAGGCAGAGCAGAGATAGTCTGGGTGTCAAAGGATGTGGTCCTGAACTTCCTGAGAGCTGCAGAGGGTGTAGAATCAGGTTTCTGATGTGGAGGTCTACTGCGCTTGGAAGTAGCAAGGCACCCAGGAGATGGAAGGTAGTCACCTGATTCCAGCTGTAGTTCTTCCACTGGAGAACACAGACCACTGCCAAGATGACTGCAAGGACCAAAGCCAGAATGCTGGGTATCCCTGCAGCCGCTCCAACCACCCAGGGCTCATACTAACTTACAAAGAAAGACAGTCAGGTCAAATGCATGCAGTGTAATCCTTTAACTCTGTGCTTAGTAGCTGAGCGAGTCGCTACCATACAACAGCAAGAAAAGCCAATGCGAGGAACAAAACCGCAGCTCTGGATCAAAACAGTGGCATCCAGCCCAGCTGTACTGCACACTGGGATGGATAGGGGAAGCAGAGATTTGATTTCAGAGGGAAAATACTCCACGTAATCAATTGTATTAAATAATGAAACAAACTCTTACCCCAGAAGAACAATCTGCCAGGGCAGTTGTGTTTCCAGATGTTAGTGCAGAAGTCTAGGAATAAGATGGTTATAGAACATGTACAAAAAAACGTTTCATATAAAGCAAGCAAGGAGAGAAGCTAAGTGAGCAGTTGCAAGACTCCAACAACAGCATGTGGTCAGTAACACATGGAGCACCCAGCTGCGCCCTGAGGTCACGGCCTATACTTGCCAGTCATAAGCAAGAACCCAAACTCTGGTCCTTCCAATAATGGCTCTGACTGAATAGAAGGAATATATGGGTTTTTCCTCAAAAAGGGGCTTGAGGCTGAAAAAAAAGCATATACAAAACATATAGAAGAGGTAAGCACAAGTATATGCCAGAGAAAGCCAGATTCAGGAAGAAAAGCAGCACAAAGGGGAGTGGGAAGCCTCAAGAAAAGATGTGCTTTTGCAACAGTCTGCTCTCTGTCCTTGCCACGATGCTGGAGGCAGCTGCCTGCTTGGCCTTGTCTGGAGGATCAATCAGTGCCCTGGCTTGCAGATGCAAGGCATGCAGTGCAGGGCACTGGCAAACCCGGTGTATCCCAACCCAAAACCCTCTGACTTTTTCCAGCCATTGCAAAATGTCACACTCAGGTCCAAATGACAAGGCAGCTCCAGCAAGGAGGAAGTCCATCCCACAGGCATTGATGATGGCAGGTGCCTCACTTGTTATCCTCTCTCCCCGGCTGACCCACCACCTCAAGCTGACATTGCTACAGCCGAGAGCCACAGGACGCAGTGTTCACCCCAGACAGCTGTGGGACGCAGGCTCTGGGAACAGGCCAGACTCGAGACCTGTACATGCATCCTCAAAGGCCACAGGTCAGGCAGGTCTTCTCTGGCCCCTGCAGCTAACAGATGTTCTGTTTAGTCAAGAACAACCATGATCAGTACCCACATCTACATTCATCTTTCAGTAACTCAGCATTCTGAGGCAGGTTGTGGCTGGATTGATTGTACACAGTGCCTGTAATTCAGCAGAAAAATGCAATTGATCCCTGGCTGGGAAGATGCGAAACCAGAAAGGGTCCATGTGTCAGAACAGAGACTACGTTTCATAGTATAGCAAGCAGGAAGGTAGGATTAGAAAGCCCAGATGTTTACATGCCCACAACTTTTTGTGGGAAGAGAGGAACACCATGTCTTTTAGCAAAGAATTAACAGTGACATGTATCTTGAGTGGCAGGACATATAAAGAACCCTCTGGTAACTGCTGCGAGGGATAATGGCCTGCTCCCCTCATCACCCCCTCTCTCACTGGGAGAGAACAGAAATGAAATCAGAAACGACATTCACGTTCCCTTTGGTGAAAGGAGTAGAAAGAAAGTTCAGCTTCATTACAGGCTTAGCAAAGTCACCTCTAGCTGGATTTGCTCATTTCTAAATAAACAGGAAAACAGGCACAAATGCAGGAATCTGGGTACTTTAAGCATCTCACCTGTCTTTACTGCTACAATATAATGTCAGTGGCATTAGGACAGTCTGTCAGAAGATCCGTATCAAAACTCACCCATAAAAGCAACAGTTTCTCTTCCAGAATCCCACCCCCCAGCTCCTACAGATAACAGGATGGTGAGTAGTCAGTTGATCTTCATCCTATGCAGTGTACTTACTGAATTTACAGTTGTGTTGTAAAACGGTGAGAAAGACGTTGTTGCCTCTTGCNAAAAAAAGAAGAAAACCAGAACATAGCATTAGCAATTGGGAGATGCCCCTGGCCAGGTGCAGGAGTGGGGAAGGGTGCTTATGAAGTGACTGGGAATGATGGTATGAGAATATACTCATTTGAGCTGAACAGGGAAGTCATGCTAGTTACTCCAGAAAAAACAAAAACCATGCCATGCTATTGAAGAAAGTGATATGAGCAAACATGAACTGGTTTGTCTGAATTGTTTATACCATGCAGGGCCTCTGAGTAGTCAGGGCCTTATCATTTAATGCATTTACCCTAACAGCACCCCAGTGAGAAAGAGTAAGGCTGTTTAACCTTACTACAGCTTCGGAGATGAAGTACAGTGATAGCTTGTAAAACATGAAGGACTTGCACCTGTAGCCTTTGAGCCCCCAGGCTAATCACACCTGCCTGCTCCCATCCATTCAGGACAGCTGAAAATGATAGAAACACATTAACTCCTTCCTGACTAAGTTGTTTCCACACATAGGAAGGGAGGTATTCAGAACAGTCTCTGCTAGATGTGCTGTCTGTCTGTCTGTCAGTCAGTCAGCTGGGATATAGAGACTCCGCCATCCAGAAGGAATGCAGAAAGAGGCTTGGAGACAGTTGAAAGCTGCTTTTAACCCCTTTCGCTGGTGCAGCTCTACCGCTGGAAGCAATACTGGGTCCATTACATGGTGAGATCTGTGGACAGCTGGGGCTGCCTGTTGGAATTGGTGCTAGTGACAGTGTTGGGAATAGCACTGTGGAGAAGCTTAGCTTCCGAGGTGGGTTATCAGGTCAAGCAGTGCAGAAGCATCTCCTCTCCTATAATCCAGGGGCAAGTAGTATGCACAGCTGTATGAAGCAGCTCTTTTAAGACACTTAGATTCAGTGTTATTCCTGAATCCCCGTCCAGTCCCAGAAACATGTAAGAATTAAATAAACTGGAGTGAAAGATCAAAACTGCTGAGGTCTCCCTTGGAATAGAAACTCTGGTGCTCTGGGAGGTGACAGGAAAAGGCTGAAAGAGCTTCACTTTGCATCCACAAAAAGCCAGTGGAGAGGGAGTTGGCAGAAAGTTGTCCCTTTTCTGACTGTGGGAAGCTCTGCTGCTATACGCTGAGGAGGGCTTGGTAGCTTCAGAACAAGGAGGTCAATGCAGTGAAAGCTTGCCAATAAAAGTCTGGATACTGCAGGTTATAGAGAAGGAAGGATCAAAATGCAAGCAAGCTGTAAGAGATTTGGCTCAGTCCAAGTCCTGCAGTCTAGGAGCGGGGCATATCACTGTGTGTTGAGGACTATAATGCACAGAAAAGTCAAAGAGGGGATGAAATTACTGAAAGATCGAGAATTCATCCTCCCATTACAGACACCAGCTGGAGTCTTGTTTAGAAGTGGCATTTATATGCAGGCTGTGGACTTTGTACTGGAAGTGTAACCTTTGAACAGCTTAGCTTATGGGACCACAGATGTTGGGAAAAGCCTCCGAGCATGCAGACACAGACAGCAACGGGTCACTGAGTGAAAAGGATCTCTTTCAAACTCCTTAGAAGTGCAGGTATTGCTGCACCCAGGCTGCCAGTTGGGAATGAAATATAGCAGAGACATTTCTCACCCCAATTTTCTACTTGCCTTCCTTGAACTTACTCACTGAAACACACCTTTGTGAACAGCCAACCTGTTAATGTTTGAGCTTGCATTTTCATATCTGCCTCTTCTCTGAAGCTGTAAATTTATTTTATTTCCTCCTTCTTGGTTAATTCATTATTATTTCTAGGATTGTGCATGCAGGTTAAATGAAAGTTTGAATAGAAGGAGCCACATAAACAACATATTTACATATGGTCACCTTTCTGTGCTCAAGTTATTTGGGAAACTATATTTGTGTGTGCAGCTGACTATTTACAAATTTAAGCTGCCAGCTAGGAACAGGTCTGTTACTCACAATAACCTGATTGGTAGCCCTTGATTTGAGTAGAAATGTTTTTCCTAGTTTACTCAATCATAGTTCCAGGACAGGGTTAAATACTTAGTTTCATAAGGTGGGACACTAGCAGACAGACCATGTAAGTAAGCCTTTATTTAAAGGAAAAGCCTGATTCTGCACTTAAATCTCTAACAGGTGACTTGCAGGGCACTGGGCATTCATGCTCTTCTCCGACTGCCTTTAATAACAAAATGCAGGATTTGGGATATCCTAAGACCATCCTATTTGGAAACTGAAGTGTCTAACCTGCTAGCAAGCAAATACAGAAAGCCATAGCAAGACAATGAGAAATAGGCTGTTTCTCTCAGTTGTACAATAGTTTAAAGCCATTGCCTCATAACTTGCAAAAATGGATCAGTATGCAAATTTTTATGCAAGGCAAGGATATCCTTTCCATGAAAATTACTATTGACTTCAAAAAGAAAGAGGAGGACACTTCTAATCTTCCTGATTAACATTCCTGACCATTGCTCTGAAATTTCTAAATGTAAAGTGAATGTAATTCAATATTGTGACATCTTTCTATGCCTGCAGCGCCCCTGCTTTTGCTCACAGATCACCCTGACTGCTCCAGAGTTACAGGGCTCTGAGTATCAATGACCCTGATGTGAGTCAGGTAGGTGTCTCAGCAGCATTAACTACGGCATCTACTGTCTACCAGGAGCACATCTTGGGTGATAGAAAGCCTTATACCGCAGCTGAGGTAAAAAATTAACGTTGCAACCTTTCCCTCTCCCTTTTTGCCACTCAGTAACTCATAGCATTCTGCAGACCTGGAAACAAGAAGGAGAGACCACAAGGAGACAGGCTTCTTCCCCTACCAAAGTCATTTGGGGGGCATCAGGGGCATCCCTGGGCCCTTGCGGCTCAGTACAGAGAGCCTCTCACTGAAGGGACCAGAGGGGAGATGGACGAATGCTGTTAACATACATGTCCAGCGATCAGATGCTCTGAATTTACTTCTCAGATTTACCACAGATGCTTCTACCTCTCAGTATCGACTCCCCGGCATATGGATAATACTCCCTGTCCCCTAGCTGTTCTTGCACTTGCTCAAACTGTGACTGCTGATGGGCAGGGACCATCTCCTCTTCTGTGCCTACACAGCTCCAGGCGTAACACCTGACCAGCTCTTGGATGGAGCCAGCACAGGCTACGTGCCATTCACTGGGTAGGGACAAAGGGAGATTCCAAGGGAACCAATACGGGGAAGTGAAAGAAGATCAACAGAGGTTAGACAGACCAAAGCCAATAATCTATTTTTTCTGTTTGTACGCTGTTAACAACTACTTTTGTGCTGCACTCCCCAAGCTCTGCTGTCAATCTAAGATCCTTGTTTTCAGCAAACACTCATGGAATTAATTCATTGTTACGTTCCAGAGGAGAACGTTGCTTTAACCTCAGAGCCAGCTAGCTGCTGGGAGGAAGGTTTCTCTCCCAGTCACCCTCACCTGGTCATTTCTAAACTGATCGTGTGCATTTCGGCAGGTCCCATCTCTCAGGACAAGAAATCTCCTCGAGAAGGACCCACTACATGATCCAGGGCACAAGCCTCCTCTTTGCTCCAGCTGCTCTAAAACCAGGCAATGCCTCCAGGACAGAAAAGCTGGCGCAGATTCTAAAATCCAAGCAGGTGTCTGAAACTGTTGGCTGCGCTGTAAGAAAATGCAGACCTAACAAAGGGGCCAGCTTGATTGATCTGGTCAGGGCGGAGAATGGGAGGGTTAAACGCTCCAGGGGAGCTTTTCACCCAACAGCTTAGCGGTCCCATAGCCTCACCAATCCTGCAGTCTGACCTCCCCCTCCTACTTCCATCCAAACAATACCCAACCGACTAGACAGGATGACTCCCACTCACCATTTTGCTCTTCTCCCTGAGAAATCCCGGTAGGCATTAACAGCAGACTGCCTGACGCCAGGGTTAGCACTCCTTTTAGGATGAGCGTCTCTTCCTGCTAAAAACCAAACTGCGGACCTGCAAAGAGGAAGAGACAATGGCATTTCTCTTGGGCTGACTCAGACAACCTGGCCAGGTCCCAGCACACCTGACAGTGCCAGGTCCCTGCCTGGGAAGCTGGGCTTCAGGGCGCTGGGCACTCCACCTCTTCTCTGCCCACCCCACGGCAAATAAAACTGCTCCTGGCTCCAACAGCATGTTTAATATGTACCACAAATCAGCCTGAGGGGAATCCTGCTTTGGCTAAGGCTCACACCTTGTCTGCCAGAGCACATTTGCTGGAAATGCCAGGACAACGTGGAGGATTTCTGCTGGCTTGATGCTGAGACCAACGAGACTGTCTGGTCTGAGGCATCGTTCTTTGAAGTGCACTGTACCACTGGGTACTCATGTTTTTAAAAGATGAAGAATCTCCCGGCAGACAATGGCTATTCCCTTCATCTTCTCACATGGTGACTGGACAGTCCTTGGGTGCTTTCTGGAAAATTAAATCCTGTTTCTAGAAATAAGCAGAGCAAATGAGGACCGGCCATGTCACACAGCACTGGTGGCAGGCAGTCAGTATGGAAAGAGACATTAAGGAAACATGGTAGCTGAACAGCAGGGAAGATAGAAGCCTGCAAAAGATCTTTTCACATACAACAGAGAGATCATGCACGCAGTAAGAACCCATCTCACTGCAACTGCAAATGTCTGTGTGTTTCTCTAATAGCCGTGACTCCAGTTCATATTCCACCTTCTATTTTACCTCCTATTTCCTACCAGCTTCACTTAAGCTGGATCATTTTTAGTATTTCAACATTGCTTTGGACTGTAACTCTCTGCATGACTGAAGGCTTCTGGCCCTCATTTTGGAAACAATGTCCACCTGGTGACTTGACTGTCAGCCTGCAGGCTCGTTCCAGGGTTATAGTGCACCATGACAGGCTGGTGCAGGAGGCTACATGGGGATGCTTATTCCTTACTTCATCTCCATTGCTGCTTTGCCTTTCGGAACAACTGGAAGGAAATTCAGTCACCACAAAAGTTTGAATGGCTGTGACACACACCACAGGAAACGTTCTGGGCAGTAGGACATGCATGAACCGGGTGTGTGTTGGGGAAAGAACACAGACATGATCCTTAGCAAGCAGGGTAGACATCAAGCAGTGGACAGAAAGAAAAGCATTTTAGGCACTGCCTAGCATTTTGCTGCCACAGTGAGAGTGCGGAGCACAACTTTGCAGTAAGGAACATCTGCCTCATGCTCATCCTGCTGTCCTTTGCACAGGAGTTTCACGTCCCAGGGTCTTTGGGGACTTGCTGCTGAAGGCCGTACCTCTTTTGAGGTAAATGAGCCTCCTCTTTTGAAGTCCACTTATGGACTAATTCCCAGATCCCTAATGTTTATCGCTGCAGATCTGCATCTCAGCCTACTAAAGCAAGAGTGCAGAACATGAAACACAGTAGTGGAGTCCTTTGGCTGACCAACTTGTTCCTCTGCTCCACTTCCTAAATACCCTCTTGATTGCAAAAGCCAAGACAAAGCTAAAGGCTCAAGGGAAAGTTGCTTCCTGCAGAGACTAAATCCCACCCGGTATTAGCAGTAGACACGAACAACAGTTAGCAGAACAAGCAATGTATTAAGAAATTTCCTCCCCTTGAGGAAGTGGTAAATGCATGCATACAACAGAATGCGCAACTGAATCCACAGTCTTTAATGAATGCAGAGACTCATTCTGGGCACAAGTACATTTATGATTGCCCCCACACCCTCCTCTCTTCCCCCTCTTAGAAATTTATTTGAGTTAGTGAAATGTAAAACCACACAAAGACCAGAATACATATACTTTTTTTTTTCTTTTTTCTTAAGAAACTTTCACACATTTAGAATTATTGACTGTTAAGCCCAGTCAGTACAGCAGAAATATTCTACATAGGATCATTGAAATGCACAGTACAACAGTTGTGAGCACACTGTCACAAGAGACACCTGCATGAATGCTAATAAGCGTAGTAGATTTGTCAAACCACATAGCAAGCATCTGCAGCGAACCAGTCTGGGGAAAATGGGAAATTACCAGAACGTGGAACAGAGATGTTGAAGTACACGGGAAGCTCCTACAGTCACTTGTCTCCAGAGTCATTGCTCCCGTTAGAGAGCCAGGAAACCTGAACCACTGCGTGCCACCTGAAACTTTCCTTCTGTTTCACAGGGATCAGTATCATGCTCTTCTTCCAGACCTGAGTCACTGTGATTTTGCTTGAGTGGCGGCAAGAAAGAGAAGGACAAACGCAGACCTCATCTAGCAGAGCTCACTTCCCCAGACCTGCATGTTCAAACAGCTTGAGATCAGAGGTCTTGCCTGTAAAAAGGCCACAAAATTTGAAAAGAGGAACAAAACAGAGCTAAAAAACCAAAACAGAAGTAACATGGTTTTATACAGCCTGCAATAAAGCTATAGTCAATGGTACAGTATTATTCACACGACACTGATTAAGGCTTTGACTACTGGTCTTCTACATGCACATTTTATATACATATAATCTTGTGTGTGTGTGTGTATAAATTACTTTATTTTTCTTGTTCTAAGCAAGAAAATATTTTAATGCATTTGCTTCTCCTAGTATTCACAATACTTGGACTGTATTCTGTTCAAGGACTTCTGGAGAGGGCTGGGTCTATTTATTATCCATCTGGAAATGCCCTTATCTCCAGGAATATCGTTTGTGCCTGACAATGGCACTGGCCCCACACTTCTCCACAGTCATAAACCAGAGAGGAGGTGTCACCCTGGAGCCTGACAGTACATTGGTTATGTAAACATAGTAATCCTTGGATTATAAATACTTTATTAAAGCTAACACACCTCAGCTTTTAGCTCATAATTGCCCATGAGTGCCTTAATGAAATATCATTCAGAATAAAGTCTTTTTTTTTTTCCTCTCTTTTTTCGTCCATATCAACAGCTCAATTACAGTGGTTCCCCCAAAAGCACAGTTTTCCCTACTTTTTCCCAAAGAAGTGCCAAGCTACCTGTTAATTCTGCAAGTCCATGGCTCAGTAGCTTCCATGTACATAAATAACTGCAACACAGAGCATGTCTGAGCCTTATAGCTCAAAGTGCTCAAGCCACCATCTTGCTTGCACCCCTGCCATGAAGTTAAGAGACTGGGCCATAGGCCAGTGGGGAACGGGGAGGAAGCAGAAGCCAGCAGAGCTCTCCCATGCTTAGTCCCATGCCTGGAGCTTGCACATGTTTGACAGGTCCCCAGAGCTCACCAGAGCTGACCCATAGCCTGTGCCCCTCTGCCTCAGGGACACCCTATCTCTGGCCCAGCGTTCCCTTCGGTGAGACGCCCCAGCTAGCTGATGTTGCAGAGCACCCCTAGGTTGCGGTGGGGAGCCCTGGGCAGAGCTCCTCAGTTGTGAAAAGGAAGGGCTCACATGGATGTGGTACTAAGGAAAGGAAGCAGCGTAAAGGCGGCTGAGGAAGCAGCGTAAAGGCGGCTGAGGAAGCAGCGTAAAGGCGGCTGAGGAAGCAGCGTAAAGGCGGCTGAGGAAGCAAACATGGGTGGAGTGAGGAGGAGAGATTCCTTATTTAAGAAAAGGCCTGGACTGCTGCCAACCCCTCCAAGCTGCCTTGCCTGGTGGTGTAACTGGAGCATGCTGTCAGCACTCCAGCTGTTGAGCTTTGCCACCATTACACAGTCATGCCTTGCATCCCACCATGGCGCTTCCCTGTCAGCCACCACCTTTCCCTTGGCCACCGCACCAAAGTACTTCCATTCAACATATAACATTGTCATTCCATGACAATTACTGCAATGGAGTCCCAGCCATCTGGTTGTTCACTTATTGCACAGAGTATTTTGGGCTGGTAGGGGAGAGTGGGTGGCTCCCAAAGTCCTTTGAGAAAATCCTTCTGGGTGGCCATCCACATCATCTGCTCCAGAAAATGTGCTCAGACAGCTCATGCATACAGGATGCTTAGGAAATGTCACCTAGGAACAGGATATGCAAGAGATGAAGGCTTTTCTCAATTCAATATCAGTCTTCACTCAGCTCCATGGCAAGCTGTGCAAAACACAATGTTTATGCTGGCAGGTATGATTAGAAGACAATTTTTGGTCCTGGGTATGTTAACAAGAACGGGTCATGCTAATAATTCCAGAGGCAAACCTTTGAGACTGGATTTAGTTCTAGTTACAGAAAATACTGTACACTGATTTTGGCCAGGTGCACAGAAGCTTGGGAAAAAAAAAAAAGACAAAGATCACAGTTAAATGTCTTAATCTTCAGATGGGAATGTCTGTGAGGAGCAGCCAAACTATTTTCTCATGTGCAATGCATCCTGAAATTTGGTACTTATGTATTGGGCATGAAAGCCTTTCTTGTTGATGGTGTCATCTGTGTGGAATCGAATCATTATGGAGTCCCCTGCAGAGTAGATTTCTTCCAGAGGCTGCAGAAAAGTAAAGAAGACAGCACAAAGTGGTCAAGTCTGCAGGCTAAATAACTGTCTGTGCTATGATGCTAGGATTTAATCTCACAGACTGCCCAGGAAACACAAACATTGAGCACTCAGTACCTCCTGCCCTGCTCTGACTTCCTGAGCACACTCCCTTGCTCTTTGCATGCTTGCCCTTTATATTTGAAGGCTGATGCCAGCCCACTCTACAATCCCAGTTCTTTTTTGTAGGTCACATTCACAGGGTTCCCTGGATGTTCTTGTTCCAGTCTTCTAAGTTTTCTCTAATCTGTCCTCATCTTTTCAGGAAATGACACAATCCAAACTGGACCCTGTTTGGCAGCTGAGGCCCTCCCAAGGTTCATTAGCAGCAAAATAACTTAGCCACATGTATTACCTGATAACTCTGGTTATCTTCCCCGCTGTTGTGACCTGCTACAACCTCCCTGTGCTTCTCTGCAGGACCAACACTCTCCCAGCCATTCTCCATTTGACAGTGTCCAGGTAGGTAAATTACTACCCTGCTGTCCTGAACACGTTTCACACCAGGCTGCTATGCCTTTATTTTCGAGACCATTTCCCCAGTTTGCAAGGACTGCTCTGACACACCTGATCCTTGGATGTCTCTCTTTAAATGCAACAAGAACCTTCTCCATTTCATTGCTGAAGTCCTAGAGAAATTAAACATAGAACCTCTGGTTTTACATACCACACACTATTACTCACACTAACAGAGTCACTCCTCTTAATGGGGACATAGATAACAGTTTAGGAGACAGCACACCACCCTGGAGTCAACACACAGCTCTGCAAGTCCCTCCACCCTTCGCCCTTAGCCACAGCATGGCCACAATGTGACTTGGCTTCAGGCTGGAAGTGACTGAGGATGAAACTGGCCTTTGGAAGCTGTTTCCAACATTCACACAACGCTGTTGTGGCAGGGCTGGGGCACAACAATGCGGCAGTCCCATGCTGCTGCACATGGCCCTAGGCTAACAAGGGAAAATCAGTCAGCAAGGTTTTCAGACAACTCTGTGGATCAGATAAAACGGCTGGAATCTCTAGCAACAGGAGAAAAAGCAAACCCCAGACACACCAGGCATTCATCACCAGTTTGTGAGAGCTGCCCCTCTCCAGAAAGGATATAAGAGTACCCTTCCTTGCCACCTCCAGTTATGCTTATAAAATCCCCACCACCAGATCTTACCCCTGAGCCACAGAAGCGTCCCAGGCGGGGTGCAGTGCTGTCATATCCATCATAAATCTCCATGTAGTCGTACCCACAGTCAGCCTCCTCCTCGATCTCAAATGTCTGGAATATCAGCTCCACCCCATAACCATCTTCAGCTACAATCACCCATTCACAGTTTGCTTGACCTGGGTAGTTGTTGTCCCCAAACTGAGCATGGGAATACAGCTCCTTAGTTCGTACTTCAGCCTTTAAGAGCCCACCACACTCTGGAAGAAGAAGACAGCACAAAACACAGTCTCATCAAAGGCCCTACCTCACAACAAAGACTTGCCATCCCAATTTTGGGCCAGCTGTAGGGAGAGAAGACCTCCAGCACGAAGTTCATGTACAACAGGGAAGGTAATTAACCACTGCACCAAACTACCGTAAACCAGTGAATTCTCCAGTCACCCATGAATCCATTGACCCACATAGCATAGAGAAGCTTGGTGCTTTTGGTACAGAACATGGAGGGAAAGAGACAATCAGTTAAAACCGGCAGGATGGGGTTCCTGCCACATTATGCTCTGGAAAAATGTATTATTTTCTAGGGCAATTGCTTAAAAGGAAGACTTAACATGTTCTTTGCACTCGTCCTGCAGCTGAAATTCTGACTCCAAGTATTTTTACCAACAGTAAGCTGAAGCATGTTAAAAAACTGAGTACCAAAATAATCCTTTTCTGCCCACACATTGCACAAAGGTAGCCCCATGCTTGTGCAAAACCCATGTGCTTTGGTGCAGTTTCCCTGCAGCCGATCAGGAACATGTCTCCTCACCAGTCTCTCATGCGCTGCTGCTCAGAGTGCGTTTCATCTGATTATAGTAGCAGGGATTTCAAAAAAGTGAACCTTGGTACAACACACCCACCTCTGGGCTGCCACAGATAGAAGACGAAGCTTGCTGTGTCTGTCCACAGCACATCTATGCTTCCACCATAACCAGCCTGTTCCATGTGTGGGCCAATACGCAGGCATCTCCTCATTTTCTGAGGGTTGATGAGGAACAGAATGGGTTGCTGCTCAACCAAACACCTCCAATTTAAACAAAAGAAATGAGCAGGAATGTCTGACATCAAGAGACCTCTGAGCTGATAAGGAAGCTGGCATTTATGGTATGGTGCCAGTAATGGTCTGGGAACTGGTTAGCACAATTTACAACCACTTAAAATTCAGATTAAGCTTATTTGGGAGAAAAAAGTGTCTCATTTTGCCTGGTAAACAATGCAGTGAGATTTGATGACATTGCACCGGGATACTGGCAGGCAACCAGCTTACCTGTGCTGTGCTTTGCCTGGAAACCTTTTCTTTGCACAGAAGCATCAGAGTAAAACCTGAGGAACATCTTATTGGTAGAAGCCACTACAGGGTCTGGTTTCTTGCTGCCACAGAAGCGACCAAGGATAGGCGACTTGCTGTTGGGTCCATCATACATTTCCAAGTGGTCATAGGCACATTCTTGGTGCTGTTCAATCTCAAACTCATTGAAGGTCTACAGCGAGAACAAGGAGAATTAAGACAGACGTTTGTAAATCTGAGTATGCAGTTTAGCAAAGGATGAAATGCCAAGTGAGAAACAGGTCAAATGTTATGCCTGTCCCACTCTGCCCACAAACTAGAACAGAATAGTGTATTTTCAGACAAGAGTGATCTCAGGGTGGCAAAGCTCAGGAGTTCATATGAATGTGCTGTGTAGCCTTAGCTTTGCTGCCTCACATGGGTGCACGACAACAGTTTTCAACTGCAAGCCTTATATACTCTTATTTTTCCTACCAGGAACCCTGCCTAGCATACTCTGCCACCACCTTATGCAGAGATGGTCCCAACAGAGTGGCTCACAAGGAGGGGTAGGGGCAGGAGGGCATGTTATACCTTCTTTAAATAGAGTGAGCAATGCTCCACAGCTGTCATCTGCTGGAGTCTCCTCCAAGCTGCCTCACCCCTGCTTCATGCCCCTGTGAGACCTTCTGCCCTTTTGCAGGCCAAGGGCAGCCTCCCGCAATGTCCTCCACCAAGCACCCCACATGGGACCTACGGGGATCAACCTCCCACTCACACAGTGGTGGGGGAAAGTCACTTCAGTTCCTCACAATCCAGCCTGCTTCTCCCCTTGCACTCCCGCTCACTGGTTACTCACTACTTTCACTCGGTGGCCAGGTGTTGCAGAGATGTCCCAGGTACACTCTTTCCGGCTGGGGTACTTGTCAGGCCAGTTTGGACTGCTCATTGTTCCCTCTGCACCACTCAGCTTGTGCTCGCAACCAGCTTGAGAGAGAGAGATCACAAGATGAAGGAATCGAGGCAGGTCTCACATGGGAACCATGTCCTACATGCTCCTCTCTGCCCACTGAGACCCTCAACAGGGCAGAAACAGGGAAGGCTTCAGTCATAGAATGAGACCTTTTAGGTATTAGTTCTTGTGGGTTTGTCCTATACTTTTTTGAGCTAACTTGGCAGCTAGTGAAATGGACCATCTCATTCCCCTGGACCTCATTAAACTCATCCACCTCCTCACTCCCAGAGGTATCCTCCATCTCATCTGCCCCGTTCCCAATGACAGGGTGTCCAACTCCTCCACTGTGTTGACTTTGGTGCTATCTCAGCCTTGAGTTGTTTTGCCAACTTGGAAAGATGAATCAGCTCCTGGAGAGATAAGACAAGGACTAGAGACCATACACAGGAAGGCCATGGCAGCACACAGCAGGGGTAGGGGTGCAGGAAGAAAGGTAATTTTGGCAGCAGCAAGCAGTTAGATCAGCTCATCTGACTCAAACCCAATAATTAAATGAAGCAGCAGTGACTAGTCTAATGGTGATGTCCCACAACTTTTCCTTTCGCTAGCTCAACTTCTTGCCCCCACCCTATCCATCCCCATGGCCATATAGACAGCTGGACTGGGGAATGGATCCAGATGAAAACAAGCCCTCTTCTTCCTTCTTCTAGATAGTTTTTCAGCTAGCTGGCACTTTCTTGGTGCCCCAGCCTGGTACGCTGTACAAACATCCTTCCAACACCAGGCAGGAAGCATCCTGGCTCAAACAGTGTTTGAGGCACCTTGTCTTTCCTGAGGACAGGGAGCAGGGACCCTACCTTCTTTACAATCGTGGCCATTTTCATGGAGCATGAAGCCGTTTCTGCACTGGCATACGTAGCTCCCAAAGGTGTTGATACATTCATGCTGGCAACCACCATTGTCTTTGGAGCATTCGTCCTTGTCTGGGCAGGATCAAACCGACAAACACCAAGTTGACAGTGAGAAACAGACTACCACAGTTGCCAGCTGGAAGTCCCATATACAGACTGGCAGACACCAGTGTAAACCTCCAACCTCTGCTGCTGGATTAGTCCAGTCAGCTTTTTAGCCCAAATACAATTCTCTTCAATTGCCTTTCATTCCATAAAATGCACGACAAATGTGTTTTATTATATAATGTAGGTTTTGAATGGTTAAAGACTCCTACCTAAAAGAAACCTGTAGCAACATCTCATTCTTTTAGAATAGGGTCCAGGAAAAGTATCACACAAATTCACTAGCACTAGGCAAAAAATCCACTGGCCTGCCTCCTCCCTGAAGCTGAAATATGCCCCAGTGGATGTTCACTCCTGTGTGTCCAGGACTATGCGTTCCTGAATCTCGCTGTTCTGACCGCAGGATCTGCTTATGATTTCCAGTCCAATTTAATTTATGAGCAGTTTATCTCCAATTTTTCTTGGGTCAATGCCCTCCCTGGACCTCATTTAACCTCATCTGTGTCCTCATTCCCAAATGTATTTCTAGATGAAACACACCCCACCTCATCCTTCCTCTTGTTAGATTTCATAAGCCAAACCCCTAGCCCTGATTCTACTCTGCAACTGTCTTAATTCAAGGCCATTTTGCCTGATCACCCTCCTCAAAAACATTAATACTCCTCGGTCTCTGCTGAAAACACAGCACAAAATTGAATTTCCCCTTCCATACGATGTACAGCTAACCTCCAGAACTGCCTGCCAAGAAGGTACATCACTGACACCAAGAACTACAAAGGATTCAGAACAGAGGATTAGAAACTTCCACTAGCATGCACTGATTTGATGGGAAGGATTGCTATATAGAAGACTTCTCGAAATTTTCTGACTCTTCTAGTTTCAGGGGAAAAAGCATTTTTTTTTCTTTAACTCCAGGGACAGAAATAACTTCTAGGGTCAGGTTCCCCATTGATTCCTGCTGTGGAAGGACTGGAGGTACTGATGAAATCCATGAGTCTGGCTGTCACCACACTATGAAACTAGACCATATGCTGCACCAAGAAACCAAGATGAAAGGTGACACAGCACAGAGCAACCATGCTTTTGAGATGTAACTAACCATGTCGGGCTCTGCCTGATTTGACAGGAGGTTGAAGAAAATTCACCAAAACCAAGAGGTTCAGTCAGAGGAGACAGTTAAGCAAGTGAAAGAATACAGCCACGTACCAGAGAAGTAGTGAACTTTAAAGCCTTTCTTGGAGACCGTGTTGTCTGATTTGAACTCCAGTCTCATGTTGTTGCCATACGATGTGATTACTTCAGGCTTTTCCGAGCCACAGAATCTGCCATGCAGCTTGGAGTCAGAAGCCAACCCACTACGAACCTCAACATAGTCATATTTACAGACCTGCTGAGAGAGGAGATTTCTCAGCTCCATGGACTTGGAACAGTGCATTTCAGAGGAAGGGGACAGAGGCTTGACTGAGAGGGAAAAGAAACAGCCGTATACTTAAACACACTCCTAGCTTCCCCAAATTGTCCTCTGTCAGTGTTCTCACCCCCTACTCTTGCTGTCCTGGTCTTAAGACATGGGTGTGTTTATCAGAATAGCAAATGTGCTATTTAATTTAGCTAAAATAATTGCTCCCACTTTATCCAAGAACAGTGTCAAATGAACTTCAGCAGCCTGCTGAGTTAAGGAAGAGCCATTGCTCCCATTTGCAGCGGGGAAAGTGAGACCTGAATGCTTTGTTCAAATTCCACCCTGTCCTTACTAGGGCAACGAAGAGACTCTTACTGGTTATTTTGTTTATCCTTGAAGAACTGTACTTCATTGTTCATTTCCAATTATTTTCCTGCAAAGGAAGCTCTGGGGAAGGGGGGGATGGGACACCTAATAGGGATGGAAAACACCTATAATTACGCAAAAGTGGCAGAGAAAAGAAGCCCATTTATAATAGAACAGCTTTAATCCTTCCACTCCATAGAGAAAGCAGATCCAGACTTCAAGGAGAACAATCACTGTTATTTGCTTATTATATCAAGGGTGGGGAAACAACCAGAAGCTCCACCAGTAAGACAGTCTCCTCTTCCTTGTACCCCAAGGATTCATCCCGTTCTGAGTTAGCCAGTAGTCACACCTCTGAGATGCAGGACTGATTACGTACATCATTGCCTTCCAGCTCAAACACTTCGAACTGCAGAGAGATCCGGTACTGGGCTGGAGCTACCACCTGCCAGACGCAGTTTTTATTAGTAGGATATTCCTTGGGCCATCCAGGGCTAGTAATGGTCCCATTGAGCTTGGTGATGAAGCCCCCACAGGCAGCTGGAGAGGCAATAAATGAACACAAGTTTTACTTGGTTCTGTTCAGACACACAGATTGGGCCACATCGTTAGCTAGGAAATGAATCAGATCCTGGTTGGTGGCACATTTCAAATCCCAGCCTCCAGAACAGATTTAAAATGCCGGGAGCTGTGAAGAAAAACCTCATCTGCTCTAAATCACCAGTGAAACACACAGCCCTGAGAGCCGCAATAACTGTGTAAGATTGATCTCCTTTTTACTCCATAGCCTTGGGCTTATTGTGGATCAGTTGACTTGACATGCACAATACAGTTGGAAAGGCCAGCTTGGTAAATTCACCCACAATCAGTCCTACAAACCTTACTATTTCAAGTTTATCAGTAATGGAATAATTAGAAGATAATGGAATCCTAGGGAAGACACCGCTCTCAACTCTTCAGTGGCTTATTGTATGTGGACTGCATCTTCTCTAGAGAAAATTGAAGACAAAGCCAGAGACTCAGCTTTATTATCCCATTTCTTTTAAAAATTTAGGACATCTCAGCTTCATCCTCCTGTGGGAGGGCATGGCTTTTACCTCAAAGGAATCAATCTCAGTGTGCTTTTTTGCTGCAAAATTCTATTTGCAACGAAGCAGTTTTTTCTTGCTGTTTCTTGGGAATAATAAGATATAGCCAGATCTTCAAAACCCACAGGGATAAAAGCTTCCCGTGTCTTGTTCCCACCATCATTTTGCATTAAGAGAACTAAGCCAAGGGAGCAGCTTCAATGCAAAAGTGTAGCACGCAAGTGTGTCTGGAGAAACAAAAGCATTTATTCTGACATGCATCACTACAATTTCAAAGACTATCATTCCTGTATTGCCCACAAAAGAAGTTTAAAATAGGAGGTTAAGAGTGAAGTTCAAAAAATGCTTACCAAGTTATACCAACTGGCTTGCTCAAAATTGCAAGAAATTATTTTAAAAAAAAAAACAAGTAAAGCTTCAAAAGCCTTTTGCACGCACTTAACCCTGTCCTCACCAAGTTGGTAGCAGCCTTCCCCAAACAGTTTGACAAAAGCAGAAGTCAGGGCAAAGTGGGTGACTTTGAGAGCACCACTCACAGCGTGGAGTTCTTTTCCCCATAACAGAAGAAGGGAATGGACTCCTCAGTATGGAGAATGTCTGTTTTGCATGCAAGCAAAACATTGATGCTTTATTCTACAAAATAAAATTTCTTTAAAAAATAAAAATAAAAATAAATTCAGCCTTTTTGAGCCACTCAACAGTTAGTTTGTAATGCCCGCCCTCCCTTACGCTGCACTGTGGGAGATCTGGTCTGAACAGGGATCTCTGGCTATAAAGAACAACTGGTTTTAGAGATGTTTAGCAGTAGAGCATCAGAGTATTTTCAGCTTTTCAATCAAAACTTGTTTTTTAATGGAAGATATTGACAAAACGAAATTTTTCAGGTGGGGTAAGATAAACAGAAACAAAGAGGATGTAGGGGCAAGGAGAATCATCTCCAAGATTGTTCAAATTTCATTATTAGCTGTAGTACCCATCCTATAGACAGATGCCTCAATCTGTAGGTTACTCACCTTCACAGCTCTTTTTATCAGCTGTCAACTCATAGCCAGGCTCGCAGGTGCATTTGTAACTGCCCAGTGTGTTCTCACAGTGCTGCTCACACCCACCATTGTCTGGCAGAGAACATTCATCCATCTCTGTCAGGAGAAAACCAGGACAAGTTACAATTTTCCAACCACCCAAACCCTATCCTATTCCTCATGCAACGCTTCTGCACAGAAGGACCAGAGCACTAGCTGACGAGCCGAGCCCAAGGAGCAGGTGCTGCAGAGAACCTCACAAGTGCTAAAGCACTCCTACCACCAAAACCATAAAGGACTACAGTTACTGCTACTAGTCAAGAGTGCTTTTTCCAGACAGGAGCAGGAAAACATGGTCTCCTGCAAAGACTTCACTGCATTTTGTTCTCATCTGCCCCTGTTTTTTTTGGTTTGGTTTGGTTTTTGAATTCCTTATGCTTTTGAGTGACTTGAGCTACCAGGAACCAGCCCATTATGGTGCCCACAGTAATGGAGCTATGGAAGGCCATACCCACTGAACAGGGTGCAGCAAAGCAGCTGGGAGGACATGCAGGTAGTTCTTCCTTTTCATAGACACATGACGTCTTGCTACCCTGGACTCTGAAGTCAGGTTCTTCCAATCACATCTCAACAACCTGAACTGACATTTTAATATACGGATAGACAGATGTACTGGCTTCTCACCCTGACCTCTGATTCCATGTGCATCTCTTAATAGATGGTTTTATTAAGATGGTTGTGGTCGGTTGGCCTCAGCTAGCAGCCAAACTCTCACTCAGCTGCTTGCCCACTCCCCAGCCCCCCACTCCAGTGGAATAGGGGAAAAAATATGAAGAACAGGAACAAGAAAGCTCCTGGGTTGAGACAGGGAAGTTACCCACCAATTACGGTCTTAGGCAAAACAGAGTCAGCTTTGGGGAATTTAACTTAATTTATTGCCAATTAATGTAAATATTTGAGTACTGATTCGGGTATTGGGAAATAAAAACTGGGGAGAAAAAAAAAAAAACAAACAAAAAACCAAATGTTAAAACACTTAGGGAAAGTACCTTTTGGCCCTCCTTTCCCAGGCTCAACTTCATTCCAGACTCCTTTCCCCGACTTGTATAACCACAACTTACACTCAGTCCCCTCAGCAAAGGCAGGAGGGGATCGGGAGCTACCATCAGTACATGACTCTGCCTCTCCTTCCTTCTCATACTTCCCCACCCTGCTCCAGCATGGGTCCTCCATGGGCTGCAGGGAATATCTGCTCTGCCATGAAGTACCTCCACCGACCTTGGTGTTACCCCTGCTGTTTCACACTTTTCTTCCCTCCTCCTCTCTCTCCCCATCATTTTTGACCTTTCTTAAACATGTTCTCACAGAGGTGCCACCAGCTCAGCTGTGTCCTGTGGTGGGTCCACTGCAGAGTCAGCCTGGCTGGCATGAGCAGTCCCTGCAGCCTTCCACTGCCAACACCTTAACACCTACACCCAATATAATGCTCCAGTAACAGTTACTGCTACGTAGATCAAATGCAAACAGTCTTGCCTAGATGATCATTGTAGATCCTTTCCAACTGAAATATTCTATTCTGTTCTGTTGATAACACTTTCTGCAAAGCCTTCCCACAGTCAGGAACCCCCCCACTGCAACAGTTCCCATACAAACAGATTTTATTTCCTGGTGCCTGTTTGTGGATTCACTATGAAGAAAGTAGAGTATTTCTTTGCTGCTCCACGCTTGGATACAGGTTCAGTAGCTTCTAATCTGGCTGCTAAATCACTTGCTTGAGACAAAAGAGAGGCTGCAACTCCTACAATCATCAAAACCCCCTGTGATCAGTCTTTACCATGGGAGGGACAAGTCCTGGCCATGGGCAGGTATATTTTGTCAAGTATTGTCTTTCCTCTAATGTTTGCCATGAAGAAGGAGGGCACAACAATGTAAGTGTAAGACAAGCACATCACTACTAACACTTCAACCACATACAAAACAGGCTTCAGCAACACAAACAATTTGTTATCAAATGAAGATAAGTAATAAAGAATAATCCTAGAGCTTTCCCTTGAGATATACATGATGGGATGGACATGAGGTAATTGCTGTTCATATCTTCCTTACCTTGTCTCTTGGATGTGACCAATGACTTACCCTCTCTGAGCTGTCTTTCTCTCAGCCCTTTGCGGGTTTATTTTCTCTGAAAAGTCAGAAGTTACCACTGCAAGTTCTCAAAAGCATAACATTCAATTCCATCCTTAACTCTGGTGTTTTTTGTTTGTTTTGTTTTGTTTTTTTAAGCTGAGTTATTTTCTTTCAATGTTGTAAGACATGCAATTAAAGCTCTATTCATTTCATAATTTATTAAGGCAAAGCCGAACCGTTGCTCATTCAGCTGTGGGTGGCAGTCTGCAGAGTGCCTGCAGAGCTACCTAACTTGTTAATTTACTTTGTTCATGGAACGGCTGGTAGTCACAATCCCTCTGGATATGGAGGTAAAGGCTGCAGACTTCAGATCCCAGCTTGAAACTCCACATGTAGCCTGCAGGTATGTTTACCCAGCTTTTGCAAACTGACATCAGCTCTGCCCACAATGCAAGCTGGCTAGAAGTTGTGTAGCTATGGTTACTGTGGTGCTCGGTCCAAGAAAATACACTTTGCTCCTCAGATGGACTTACTGGCACGGACTTAGGAACACCCTAACCATCCAAGAGCTACATGGTTTCTGGTTCAAAAGTGTGAAGTCTGAGCAGACACTGCAAGATCTAGTCTGCCAGCAAAATATCCACAGACAATACCTTTTGTCTGCAATTGTACTAGCAGCGCATGTTTATGCCCTTTTTACGTAAAAAAATAACTAAATTTATTTCTGGCTATCTGTATCACAAGGAAAGCATCCCAGGTTCAGGTGTGTAACTTTCTTCCCCTACAAACTTGCAGGAGAACCTCAGATTCTACAAACTTGCTGCAGACCAAGAAGTTTCTATGAAGTGCTAATCCCTGGAAGACATCTCTGCCATAGTAAGCCTACACTATCAGCTCCTGAAAGAAGCCAAAATATCTTTAGGAAGAAGTATTCTCTGTGTCTTTATGGAACCTGAGAAATTTAAACAAGGAAGTCTAGGCATTGCGAGAGTTGTGCAGGGACTGGAATTAAACATCACAGTATTTGCCAGTGATTTTGCAATCACCTTTTGTCACGGTCCATTTGGATCTCTCAAATTTACAGGATGATGTACTCTGTGAACTAAACTTTATTTAACTATTTTTTTTTTTCACATAAGTGCATGGATTAAGAATTACAGGTTATAAGGTATGAAACCTTATGACTTAAATGGTGAACAGGTGAACTCGTGATAGACTAGTCTGAGCAAAGAGCATTGAGCCCTGCTGCGTTTGTTTGTTGTATTTCTTAATGAGATAATGAAAAAAGTTTAATTCACAGAGCACATTGTCCTGTAAATCTGGGAGATCCAAACAGACCATGACACCCTTAATGCAAGACAAAAGTTAAAGTAGAAATAAATAAAGGACTTATGCAATCCAAGTATTGGCATTGCAGCTATTATTTCAGTACAACTGTCACTGAACCTAAAGAAACATGACTATCTCCCTCGCAGCAGCTCCGCAGGTATTTTCCCAAGTGGTTAGATATTTGGTTCTTGCCTCTATCAAGTCACCAGGATGCTGGTAAAGGACCGTGGCTTGGGTCCAGCTCTTAACAAGAATGTTAGTCTTCATTCGCATCTTCCTGAAGAGGATCTCAGTTTAGGAACAAGTCTGTCTCCTAAAGCACTCTGAAATTTTCCCTGGGATTCTACTGGCAATCAAATTTACCCTCTTCTCTCCAGAAGTTTCTTTTGGAATAGAACTTAAGCAGAGAGTTGTTTTTAACACTCTTTGTACAGTACTAGTACCTTCTTTGAAAATGTCAGTGTCCCCTGGCCTGGATAAATGGGGGTCACATTCTGTCCAGCTGTATTAGCGCCTGTGCTGGTACTGCCCCATAAATGAAAAGCTCATGTTTTTTGAGGTAGGTTTTCTGTCTTAATCAGCGAGGTGGTGTTCATGCCTCAGCATCAAACCTCGTCTACACTCTCAAAGCAATTTGTATATAAACTTGATATTGGCAGTTGTACAGAGAAGTCTAACAGCTCTTAACTATAAGCAGATATAACGGTAACTGATCGCTTTGGGATGGCAGTAGGTTAAGGAATGAGCGATCCCCAACTCTGGCCTTAAGAGGTACTAGATCACATACCTTTAAAGAAATTTGCTGCAAAGCCTGCTTTATTGATGGTTGCATCAGATGCAAACTTCATCCATACTTTATTTGAGCTGGATTTGATATCTTCTGGCTTCTCGTAGCCACAGAAGTGACCAATCAGTGGGCTGTATTCAGTGAGGCCATCTCGGATCTCCAGGTAGTCATAAGAACATGCATCATGCCATTCAATCTGCAATGGGAAACGGGTGTGCCTGTAGCTCACTAGTACGAGTGCTCTGAGTCAGTCTAGCTACCCAGTTAGACTTTGGCCAGAAATCAACTTCCAAAGGAGCATCCGAAACAACTGGTCACAACTAGGTACTTGCCGCATGGTTGCCATTGAACTCTCCTGCAGTTGAAATTGCATTCAAGCCTGAGGAACATCTCAGTTCTACTGCTATTTCATGGCTACCCTCCAGCAAAACCTGGTCCCTGACTATCTGCAAGCTGCTTTTCCATGAGAAGCTATCAGTGACAGTGCAGAACAACTACAAACAAAAAGGCTCAAGGAATAATCGTGGGGTCACAGCCAGGAGGTAATGGTGTCAGCCCTTTCCAGGACAAGCACAGTAAGTGTGCACAAGCCACAAGAACCTATGGGCTAGATGGGTTTTACGCACCAGCCCAGGTCTTGTCCACTCCTGTCTGTGACTTCTTAATCAGTAGTCAGAAATACATGACTGGACACCTAACTAAGAGTGTAAGACATCCTATAATCAACAGGAGAAAACCTTTTCTGAGCTCTTCAAAGCCTGTCTGACATCTGGGAACATGGTGTTTCTTTAGAGAATCACAAACATCCTGAAATCTGCCAAGCCCCAGCGACACCAACAGGATTTTTTTGCCTCGACTGTGACCATTCAATTTCATTTGACCAGAGTGAAAATTTAAGGACTCATGAGTCCCTACTTAACATCATCAGCAATTTTGTGCCACTTCAAATTCTTTTTGTCTAGAGTAACAGTTTTTGAAAACTCATAATATTTAAAACTTGGTTTCAAAATCTCTGCACAAACTTCTGGTGAGGAGAAATGTTGTTCTGAACTATTATAAAGATTTATTTTTTAGTTATTATTATTTACGTCACTTGCTTCTTAATTTTAAATGACCTACAGAAGTGAAATAATATCCGTAATACAATATACAACGACATTTCTCACCTCAAAGGCTTGGAACGTGATTCCTATGTGAAAGCCTTCGGAAACTGTGATCTTCCAGATGCACTCTTTGAAAGGTCTGTAGTCATCTGGGTAATTGGGAGACTGGATCTGGCCAGCATCTTTGTGAATTTCTCCACCACAAATAGCTTCATTAAAAAAAACAAATGAAAAAACATGAGATGGCAGGTTTTTCCTTAGGCAAGCCTGTTCCACACATAGCCTTCTTCCTCATTCAAATCTGTA
Source organism: Burhinus bistriatus (assembly GCA_013397275.1). Classification (NCBI taxonomy): domain Eukaryota; kingdom Metazoa; phylum Chordata; class Aves; order Charadriiformes; family Burhinidae; genus Burhinus; species Burhinus bistriatus. The sequence continues at coordinate 83,502 of VYXH01006213.1, read as the reverse complement.
TCAATACTGCTTTTTTCCACAAAGGCAATACACAAGTCTTGGAAGTTTTCACAAATTTAACATTTTGTCTTAGTGACAGCGTCTCCTGTGTTGCTGTGCCAACCTCCTTAGAAGGTGAACTCACTGGGACAGAAAAGTTTTATGGATTTGTGTGTTTCACACTCCTGGTCACCTTCATAACTGCTTAAAACCTGCTACCAGCACTAAGGACCCAGAAAAGTTGGCAAAAAAACCCCAAATAAAAAGCAGTTGCAAATCTAATCCAGCCACACGATGGCAATATTAACCAGCATGAGTTGAGCTGTTCACCAGGAGACCAACAGGCTGACTGCTGTGCATGAAAAATTAAGTTTTGTGCTAAATGTAAGAATGAGTATGTTTAAAGACCCAGAACAGAAAATTCAGGGAAAATCTAGTTTAATACAAAACTAGCAGAGACCTCAAAGACAAAAGCAGTTCAGCAGAAATGTCTGCAAGACTATGTAACAAATGAAAGAAAGATCCCAGGCTAAAACCTGTTACCCCAAGATGCAAGACACGCATGTCTAAAGAAGGCATATGAATGTTTCGGCTGAATTTAAAGTCAAGCAAACAAAAAGCACTGACAGCAAGCACAAAAGAGATGGCATTGCAATGACACCTGCCAGACATCAACCATTTTCACACTTGGGGTCTCCCCACAACGCATTGCATTAGCAGTTCAGATGTGGGTCTCCCTTTAGTGTCCTGGAAATTGCTTGCATTGGGTAACATTGTCTTGGTTTTGCCTTGTAAGCTGCTAATGTTTAACTGCGACCTAGTTAACAGCAGTTTTACTAGTGCAGTGCTAACTTCTTTCTTAGACAACCCGTGCTAAGGCACCACTAAATAGTTGAACCCAAAATTCAGCTGCAGAGCACAATTTAGGTTGTAGTTTGAGTTCAGAGCTACAAGTGGTGCTAGAGAGAAGCTCTGAGGGACCCTTTAGAGAACTGTCTCCTCCACCTAACAGAAAGAGGACTAAAAGAGCAGAGAACTGACAATTTTTTTTTTTTTTTTAACAGCCATAAAACTGTCAGCCAGCAAACTGTATTTTCTCTATCCGCTGCAGTAGTTCACACTGAAATTCATCTGAGCAGCTAAGTATACTGGAAGAGCTTTACTGCAAAATGGAAAGACGATCTGCTGATAGAGCCTGAGAAGGCAATAACGATGACGAATTTGGGGCTGCCAGCACTGCTGTAGGGGAAAACCACCAGCATCTTCCCATCTTGAATCTCATGAAAGAAAAGGAACAATATGACTGAACTATGAGGACACTTTCACTGCATTAACTGACATTTAGTATCAAGTAATTCTCCCTTCATGTGGCTACATGTGGGCCTTTTTCCTCCCATCTACTGAAAACTTTAGGGCCAAAATCTGGAGGAATCCAAATCCAAGAAGTCAGTCCTCACCCACAGAGCTCCCAGCAAAGTTCAGATGCACGCGCATTTACATGCACTCTCACTGAAGCAGAGGACAGAGAAGCAGTGGTAAAACCCACTTTGGCTTTTTAGTATGTGAGGAAGAAGAGTTCAAAAGAAAAAGAGGAACTAACAGCAATGCAGAGAGCTTTTGGACAAAAATTTATAGAAAATTGAACATTTAAGGGCAATCCCTCCTGGAAATAAAAATTACCCTTATTGCCTAGACACAGAAGTCATAAAACAGTTGAGCAAACCACCTGACAACAGAGGAAAGAAACAAGCCATCACCAAAGCTTGCATCAGAGGGAAATAGGGATTAAGGAAGATTTTTGGCAACTCCCATTTCGGCAAATAAATTATGGACAGAGATGCAGATAATGTCATTACCTGCTCCTCTGACAAGAAGAGGTTAAGCTAAGAAAAGAAGTATGCAATGGGCCATCGCTGTTTCTGTGGTACAAGCTCGTTTCCACCAGTCACATTCTATGCTTGCTCTCAGGCTTAGCAATAGATTTCACACCTTTCCAATGGGAAGTTCCTTGCAGGAAAGGGTTACATAAAAAGCCAGAGCTTTGAAGAGGCAAGAAAATACGCAGTCAGAGGGATACAAAGTTTGACCACTAGACCCACATTCCACTTCCATTTGCTCTCCTCAAAAGTCAAGTGAAGCAAGTATTGCTCATGTTTACTGAACCTTTAAGGGTCATTCATTAATCAAGAAGAAATATGGAAAATTATCAAAAGAAAAGTTTTGCAAATTGCAGGTAGCAATGTAAAAATTTTTTTTCTTTTAGTGTGATTTACCAATATGAAGCATGATGCCATATTAGCACGCATGATGAACAGAGAAGTTGCTTCCCAAAAACATCCCTCACCTTGTCTTTTTTTCTTTTGCTTTTAAAGTTAGAGCCAATATCACTGGGGAATAACCCACTGTAAGAATTAAGCTGACTAGCCCACCAAAACAATAAGCCAAAATAAAAGCCTATTAGAGTCGCACTGGTTTGATCACTTCTAATTCCAACAAACTACCATGAAAGGGGTGTTACAAACCACATGGTCCAGGCAACAGCAGCTTGTCAGGAGAGACATTAAAAAAAAATAAAAAAAATCAGGAAAGCTACCTCTGTCTCTGGGGCAACTATTCCTGCAGAAACCAGCTATTTCTCCTGTGAAACAGATTTGTAAGCCTCACACTGTTGTGAAATCCTTATATGCTTTATTTGCACTTCCCCAATAGTCCCATGTTTTCTTCACTTCCCTCTGTTAGTATCATTATTCATGAGTGTATTGGACACTTGGGCACTGGGCTTCCAGTGTCATGCTTGTTCCTGTGGCTGCAGAAAGAAGATGATGTAAAGTCAGTCCCAATACAGTCAACCTCAATACTGTTGACAACACCAGTACTCCTAAGAAAACGCCTGTTGCCCAGAGAACAATGAAGGCTCCTAATATACTTTAGAATCATTATTGTAAAAAATAAGCATATATGGAGAAGGGATGTTACCGAATTGTTAGTGACTTTGGTAGTATTGCTCTTGCTCTGAAGTGGTTTTAGCATCCCAGTGTCATACAAGTTTCCAAAGTGCCTGACCTGCTAATTTCTAATCTTCTGTAAGTAAAACACACAAGGGAGAAACCAAAGAGCAACCTTTGCATTTGAGCAAAAAAAAATTCCAAGATAAGCTGTGTTAAGTGACATAAAATGTATGACCCGAAACAGAACTTTGCCTGTTAAATTACTGGAAGGAACTCCTGCTACACTGCTGCTTGCAGGGGCTGGTTAGGGCAAACAGAACCTGGCCCATGAACAGAAGCTATTGCTCTGTGCTGCCATCCTGTTGTCCCCACAAAAATGTGATGATCCAGTTGGAAGATCCATGCCGTGTCTGCTGAAACAGCCTGCAAAATCTGCTAATTCCCACAAAAAGAAGAGCAGGGGCTGTGCCTAACCACATGGTGAACCAGAACTCCTGTTGATCCCATAAACTCCTGTATCCTCTTCTGGCTGCTCCATGCAACGTGACAGATGACCTCTAGCTAAAGGCTGTACCTTCATAGACCACAAAGAAGCCTTTGCCCAGGATGTTACTGCTGCTCCGGAACTCAATCCACAGCCTGCTGTCCGTGGAGATTACCGGTTCAGGGATCTTGTCACCACAAAATCTACCTAGAAGACAGGAAAGAGACAATCAAGATCTCCTGGCTGACAGGCAGCACACCGTAGCAGGCACCTGTGGCTCCAGGAAGCAGAGTCTGTGGTTAAAGGAGGTGTGCCTGTGTAAAACACCCTTTCACTCCCACCACTTGCGCTTTTGAATGAGTTTCTGCTTTCTCCCCTGCCATTAATTCATATTCTCTTCAATTATTAAATTAAGAAAGGTTTTCTTCAGCTGGGAGCAGAATTCAGTAGTCACAGATGCAGCCCTGGTAAATTCAAAAGGTCTCGTTTTGATCATGTAATTGGGCAAATGACCTGCAACAGTGGAGGACCATCCCCTGTCCTTCTAGAGATGTGACATGAGGGAACATCCTTTCCACCTGCTAGGCCTTGGAAACTCCTTCAGCATTTTGCACCCAAGAGCAAATTGTCCAAATCAAACTGAGGGTGGGATGTGGCCATGCTGATGAGAAAACACCCCTTATCTCATCCTCTGCTCTCACCTCTCCCCAGTTAAGCAGTCATTCAATCTCTTTCAAGAGAAAGAGACCAAGAGCCTTTTTGCTCCATGGTTCACCCAGCTTTGAGCTCTCCGGCATGCACCAGCGCTGGTAAACACCTGAATCCTGCCAGCGAGGATGAATCCTGAAGCAGAACATCTGCAGATGCCATCTGCAGCCCAAACAACCTCAACAACCCTGATTTGGTGCTCCTCTAGCTGTTCCAGCTGGAAGTTCCTCACAGAAGCAGAGCAAGCACCAAGCATGCACTGAAAGCACACAGTACAAACATGGTTTTCACTTCAGCTGGCACCAGCAAGGCTATATACTGAATTCAATGGCCTTGGCACCCTGTGCAACTGAATGCCCAATGGGATCTGACAGCAGTGGAGAGCAGTTCCTCAGGTCGAATTCAGTCAGGACAGCGGTGATGGGGATCCTGGCCTTGCAACACCAGAAAAAGTCTTCTTTGAACAACCTCCACTGGGTAGAAACCTGGTTAACGCCCTACCTACGAGACAGCACCTTAGCTCTCATTAGCAAGCTGCGCTGGTGGTTCCCTACACTGGATAAGGAGACAAGACAGTTCAAGGCCTGTTGGCTGGCAGGCAGAGAAGGCTGCTGCTTTTCCTATGTATGGGGGGCAGAGTAGTTGGCATGGATCCCATGCATTAAAAGCCTCGGAGCCCCCTGCTAAGTCAGCTGCCCACAGTCAGCTACTGCCACTTTTGGCTCCGCCTGCCCCACCTTCACCACTTGGCAACCTCGGGAAGACTGTGACTTCAAGGACGCAAGAGCTATGCCTCTGTGACAGGCCAGCCAGTGCAAATCAGAAGGCGAATTGCAAACTTTGTTTCTCTTCAGTGGCAGTTTCACGGCCGACTTTTCTCTCTTGCAGAGTCACCCATCCAAATATTCTCTCAGACCCTAGCTTTACTTGGCTAGGCAATTCTGAGCCCCTGTGCCCCCAAGCTGCCCCGCGCTGTTGGGGCAGCGTGACAGCCCCGCAGCGTACCACCAGAATCTCCCACCTCCACTCCCAAAGGGGATGCTAACAAACAGCATCAGTGCTGCAAAGCTCCTTCCTCTAGGGTCACTGAGCAACTGCCTCCTGGATTTAGACTTGGAGTTGAACAAGGGTGTCACGGAGAGGAAACACAGATGAGGAAGAAGAATGAGCAAACTCCTCAGAGTATGATAAAGGGCCCATTCATAAAAAGTTATACACCATTTAAAGGCTGGGTTTTCACACACTTCCCTGGGAAAATATGCAGCGCACATGTATTTTTTTCACTCCGCAAGAAGCCCGTGCTTTCACAATTCACACTAATCCCCCTCCCCACCCCCTGCTGAATTGCCGTCTGTCTGCCTCTTCCGAGCTAATTTCATGGGCTCAGCCCCTTGCGGGAGCCATGGCCACTGATGCAGTGTCTCCTTCCAGATGGAAACACTCGCAAGTCCACCTGCACCGGGGGGACAGGGAGGTGCTTGGCTTCTGAAATACCTTTAAATTACTCGGCACAAAAAATAAATAACAAGGACCTAAGTTGCAGCTGTTGGAGCAACATTACCTGATGCATGCGCAGCAGGAAAGAGCAATACATGCTGCCAACCCCAAAACAGGCAGGAAGCAGTAAAACCAGCTGCCAACTCTGCACTGAAAGGCACAGAAATTTCTGGAGAGCAGCATGGCTTCAGCCTCAGCACCTCACCTGGTACCAAGGCCGGGATGTCTAGTGGGGCCAAGGGGAGAACCCAGACTTCCCTAAGCCCACTGACCCCACGCTGACGAGCCCAGTCCTGTGCTGCAGCACAGGGCACAGCACCTCCAACACAGCTGGTGATGCTACACAACCCAATTGCTTCTTTCCTTTCAGGCAGAAGGGGCTGTTTGCAGTGCAGCATTTTGCACGTTGTGACACCAAGGCTAGGAGATAGAGTCAGGATCAGAGCCAGTGGCAAAGCAGGTGGGACTCCTGACTGCCCACGCAGGGTGACAGAAGACTTAACGATAGCAGGAGGCAGAGGAATAGGGAGAACACAGAGGAGCTGCACTTCCTTGAGACCTTTGGGAGCAGGAGCAGAGTAGAGCCCTTGCACAGTTTGATGCCCTAGGCACAGTCTAGCAAGTTCCCTGCTAGAATTACAGAGTACTGTGTATTTGTAAACACAAACACTTGAGAAATTAATGGCAAGAGCTTGGGCCAGGAGCTGTATGGCTGCTTCATTCTGACTGCCTGACTGTTCCACCCACGCCTTAGGAAAAAGCAATACTAAAACTCCAGAGACCACATCTTTAGTTCCAGCCACACCCCTGGCTCACTTCCCTCTCTGCCTCACTTCTCAAGCTGGAAAAGGAAGGAATAAAGTCTTTGCTACCAAAGAGTTTGGTGTGAATACAGCAGACCAACATCTCTGGTTGGAGACATTAATGGATGGCCAGTGCACTGGCTGAACATAGGCTCCTTCCAGGTAAAGTAAGGTTTGTTTCTGTTTGTTCCCCCCCACCAAGCATCAAGAAGAACACATGAGATGCAATTAAAATGAAACAGCTACTCACCCAGTAACGGAGCCTTCCTCCAGTAGCCATCGCGCACCTCCACGTAATCATACCAGCAAAGGCGACTTTTAAATAGGTCCATTGATGTGAAATTTAACATAATCTGAAAGGAGAGAGCACACACTTCTCTTTAGGAAGGGAGATACTTTAAAGAGAAGACCCTACAGATTATGCGCTTCATCTCTGCTACAGTGGTGCATAAATGAGTACAGTGGATAAGATAGTTGGACAGTTGGCTGGATTTTTTAATCAGCTTTCCTCAAAAAAGAAAGGCTTCTCAAAGTATTTTAATGAAACCACGAAAGTACACGACAGCTGACAGCACTTTACTATCCATTCTGTAATTCACAGTCACTGCTCCTCAGTTACTAAAATGCTACTTAAAAAAAGCCCAATTTGGGTTTTATAAAATTAAAAATTGAATCTTTGGTTTTGAGTAATGTGAACATCATAGAGAAACACACTGCCCTAAAGCACAGATATTTGGGGTTTATACCCTTGTATAAATGACGCATGTAAGAAAGAGCTAATTTTGCTGACAAGTTTCCCCATTCTGACAATTACACTCACACCATCACTGTGATGCAATTGCATTCAGTGGCTCTACCAAGCAAACCTCGGCATGAAAATTTTATCCCTTTGGTCTCCTTCCTCTGTAACAAGGATAACAGACCTTGCTCTGGGCCTATGGAAGTCACCAATGGGGTGTACTTGTGGCATTTTTGTCCTTGCAAGATTCAGCCCATGTATTAATTTACATCTATAGTCTGCCACAGAGACATCATTAGATTAAAACAGATATTCTCCCCGAAAGCCCTGGCTGGGTGTGCAGAGTGCAGTCTGTAATGATGTTGCTTAATTTGTTCACAATTCTGCAGTTTTCTGACTTTGGACAGCAAAAGGAAATTCATCTGTTTCTATGCAGATGAATGCTACAAGCCCAGTATCTGTTATGAACTAACGCCACAGTGCTATGATGCTAATTTGTACCAATTGCTGCATTTGATTAAACAGATAAGTTGAAGCATCTAATCTGAAACTTGGGGGTTTTTCTTCTGTTTTGTTTTGTTTGTTTTTTGGGTTTTTTTAACATCAGTGGTTCAGCATTTAGATGCTGGGTCCTATCGGACACAACTCTGCTGAAGAGGCTGAGAGACAAAGGGAGAATTTACAGTAAGATTTACAATGCAATACTCTCAGTGCCATAGTTCCAAAACCTGGATGGTTCTTGGCACCTCTGCCCCTGGTGAACCTCTCCCTGCAGCTAATGGCGGGAGCTCAGCACTGCATGGGCCTGGGCTTGCAGGTGAGAGAATCGGGTCCCAGAGCACGACGACTGCTGCAAAACAAGCGAGCTCTGCTCTTCTTTGTTCAAGTCTGAGTCTTAAGTGTGCCTTGAGGGTGGTCTTCAGCAAAGCCGCTCCGCCGAGGAGCTCCCAAGCTGGGCTGCACATTCCTGCAGCCTGGTACGGCATGAAAGGCCTGAAGGGCTGGTGTCAGTGGATTAAGGAAAGATTTCATTTCCACAAGAAGATCAATAAAACAAAAGCAGCCGGGAAGAAAGTGGACGGGGTGGGTGACTGATGTGCAGCAGGGCTCGGCATTTCAAGGCGGGGAGCGGGAGTCCCCTGACAGGGACATTATGCCTGTGTGACAGGGGCAGGCCACCAATGTCACTCACTGCTCCTCAGCTCCCTTTGGGATCCCAGCTTGCTGGCACATTTTATCTAACTCATCTGACTGGCACCTGGCTTTGAAAGGTGAGCTCCACCAGAGCTAGTGGATGGCAGGAAAAGTCCATGCAGGGTTCAGCCTCAAACAAGGTGGAAGGATCAGGGATCAACATGCAGCCCAGACCTGTGAGGGAGCTCTGCTCCTGCATTACTTCTTCTCTCCTCAGGACCACGTACTCCTGACCCCATCTCTGGAAGGACAGTGATGGTGCTCAGGAGCCTTTCCAGGTTCCATCCCTTCACTCCAGGCATGCAGAGATCTTTTGACAGCTGCTAACACTGTCAGCAAGGCAAAACCACACGCAAGGGAAGCGCTGAGTACACCTTGTGCTGGTGTGGCACTTACCTTCTCCCCTGGGGTCACCGAGATCCTCCAGACACAGTGGGAATAAGAGGGGTAGCCATTTGGAAAGCCAGGGGCTGAGAAATTCCCTGTTGAGTCCTGCAAGGTATCTCCACAAGCTGCGAGAGAGGCAGGGAAAAAAAACAGCAACAAGGAGTGACTCTCCAAAAGACATCAGGGTCTACCAAAATGCATATGGCTGCTGTGTGCAGGTTGGTGGCTGGTACTCTAAGGATGTTCATTCATGGTACTGGTCAAAGGTCATTGACCACCTGAGACCTTGCCAAATGGGTGATGTGAAATTTGTCAGAATTCCCAGGATAGATGATGATCACTGCAAGGACACAGAGGGAAAAGCTTTTAAAGAGGCACCCTTCTTTCTTCATCTTCCTTCCACACACCAGCACTTTCAGGTTTCAACCCTACTGAGGAATATCTCATCCACTAATCAAATGCAAAATATTAACCCTACCCCATCTCGCAACCCCAAGACTGCTGCCAGCAAATATGTTTTCCCTTCATTACAAGCTGCTCAACGAAGTTCTCCTTAGTTACCGTTGTTAAGTGTCTTTTTCTGGGGGGGTTAAAACATCCTAACAAAAGGCGGCAAGCCCCACTGCCCTCATGCTTCTGCTGTCCAGCACCCACCCTGCTGTCACACTGTGCAGGGCAAGACCTGAGCACTGCAGCTCATTCTGCTCTCCACCACCTTCCCGTTTTTGTGGCCTGCTGCGGTTGATGAAATGTAGATCACAGAGTGACTTTTGGGAAGCAAGTAATACGCATGCACATGTGCTCCTTTAGGAAACCGCAGCTTCCAACATCTGGGGAAGCCATGACTCCTGTAGTTCCTGCTCTCTGAGCTGGGCGGACTGAGCTGGAACAAGGAGTGACCATCTACATCTGCAGAGCAGCTGACTGGCTAGGTCGGAGGATTACAAATATCAAAGCTCCCATTTCCTTCAGAGTGCACACTAGACACATGCAGATACCCATCCCAAGGAGCAGGGACTTTGGCTTGCCTGCTTTCCAGTTGTTTTTTCTAGTTTCATAACCCACTGATGTTACAAAGCTGCCCTTGACCTGCAACTTCGTTTCCTCAGTGACGGTAAGGAAGCTCCCAAAAATCCCTCGTTAAGCAGCAGTGCTTTGAAAGATCTGACAAGGCCGAACATCTGGCTCCTTTTCTCATGGAAATGCCAGGGGATGTTCCTCTGCCTGATGCTATCACACACTCACTAATTTTTCAGCCATGATCACATTTAGATGTGCGGGTCGGAAGTTGGAGGTGAAAAGAGATTGGTCCCATTCAAAAAGTTTAATATCTTCAAAAAGGGAAGAGGGAGTCACCTAGGCCAGAAATTCTTAATTTCCCTGAAGTAGTTTGACCCACAGCTTGACAGGTCAGACTAGATGAACAATAGGCAGGGACACAAAAAGGGGTTTTGCTCAAACAAACAGCTCCTAGGGGTGCTCTGGAAGGTGGAGTCACTACTAGGAACAAGTTGCACATATTTCAAGGTACAGGGCAGCATGGGATCTGGCAAAGTGATTCCTGTCAGGAAAGGCAAAGGCATTTTAAACTACTAGAAAAAAGCACCACTGAGCAAAACAGGCAGGTAAATGCACACATCTGCCCCAGAGGAATGAAGAAAATAAATGAGAGTCCAAAACCTGCTCCTTCTGTCTCAAGCAGTTTTGAGCCCTGAGAACCCCCCCAACCATTATGCAACTACAAAGCAGCATTGCACAGGAAGTTTTAGTTTCAATTCTGCAGAAATAGCTAATACCCTCCCACGTCTTCCAGCACGTTTGGCAGGTGATGCTGTCTGTATTCTTCAGGTGGGCAGAGAGAGATGCTTGTAAAAGGTGATGACCTGCATGAACTAGAGAAGAAATCTGGACTTCTATTTGCAGAATAAATACACTTTCTTCCTCTCTATCTCTTGCAAAGATGTCTTGCCTTGTTATCTGTGTCAGAATCTTTTAGGATAATTCCAGCTCCCAGGATGCTCCTCAGACCCTCAACCAGGAAATGCATGCTGCCCCAGCAGATAAACATCTCAAAGAAGCTGAGCCCCAGCCATACTTATTCTGAGGACAGCAAGCCATTCTTCAGCTGATTCTCTGGCATCACCACTGGTCAACGCATGGTCTGGAGCAGCCACCACCTTAGCATGGCTCTACGAATGGCAACATCTCACGAGGTGTTCCGATAAAAAGGGGATTCCAAAGCATAATTCACCAAGATATACAAATGTTCTTTTTCTCTGCTCAAAAATCTATTTAAACAAATATGAAATGACAGAGAGCTCTACATCACTGGGAACACATACTACATGACCATAATAACACAGGACAAAGAGGATTACTGCTGTCAGCTGAACCACAGTGAAGGTTTCTGACAGCCCAGACTTAATTCTGCTAAGTATGATTACACAGTACCTGGCAAGACTGTGTAATTACGGAACAGGTACTAACATACCTACCACCAAACACTACTCTGCTAAAACATCATGAAAGGAGACCTAGCTAAGTACTCAAACTTTGCAGAGGAAACTCCCCCTATATGCTGGGAGAGGCTGGCCGTTCAGCACACACAAGCTGCTGGAAAGGAACAGAGGTGAAAAGCAAAGTGAAAAAGGTGAATGCTTCAGAAGTCATTTGTAAATCAAGTAGTTGAGTACTTACTGCTCATCAGCTGGTTATTGGTACGCTACATCTTTTTGAAGCTGCACAGAGAATTGCATGAGATGACATAAAGCTGGCCCATTCTCAATTTATACTTTAACCATTCCTGCACAGTTAGCACAGTCACGCAGGCCTGTTTCCTTCAGCACAGCACAAGAGAGCAGGACATGCTGTTTTGAAGTCTTTTGTAGTGACTATACTTATCAAATCCTCAACCATGCAGCCATATCAAATCTAGCATTTACTACTATGCAGCAGAATGCATCTTGCCTGCCAGAAATTCCTTCAGCAAATTTCATCTGGTTTCACCCGGTTTGGCACTAACTTTAACCCAGCAGGTATAAGCTTTGGGGAATTAAGAGCAATTTAAAACAGCAGGGTTTTAGAATGGAAAAGCTAAGCCAGCCCTAACTGTAGCAGCCACAAGAGCTCCAGTCTAATGAGCTGGAGAGCCCTGTTTCTTACAATAGACGCAGCAGTCTCTCTGGCTCGTACCAGTGCATGCTTGTAACACATCCTCCACCACACTAGCTCTTTTTTGTGGGGATTTTCTCAGGCATTCTCAGATGGATCCACTCTAAAAGCAAACCCATCTGCCATTCAACTTCTGGATTATGTTGTTGTGTTTTACCCAAAAATCCTCAGCTTGATTACTGAACAAAGTTGTCCTCAACCATGTCTCATTCAGACCCTGCTCGAACATACAACTGAAGTCCCTTGTTTTTGAACTCCTGTGGTTTGCATTTTGCAGGAGAGCTTTTCAAGCTACAGATTCAAATGGCAGCTGAAGGTGTTCGTGTCATTAAATATATTGCACCCCTTCTCTTCAAATGCAACCTGTGTATAAATTTTGATGGAAAGCAAAAAAAAAAAAAAAAAA
>VYXH01006213.1:24009-71166 GCA_013397275.1 Burhinus bistriatus | reverse complement strand
AAAAAAAAAAAAAAGAAGAAACCAAAAGAATAGGTATTTGAAGAAAATTTGTTTAGTAGGCTTAAAGCTCTGATCATTCTACTGCCAAATATTTTCTGAACTGCAATAACCTCTGCTAAAGCTTTGTGGAAAAAAACTAAAAAGTAGAAGAGTTCTACTTTGCAAGTGGAAACTTGAAACTCGGAAGGGTCCTCATTTTAAAGAAAGTTGCTTTGTAGCTTTTAGTTTGACTTTAACCTCAGGCCAAAGTGGCTTTTCAGCTTGCCTCGAGAAATCTGAATCTTTAGTTGATGCTTCCAGCTATGAGAATGAAAAGCCTGCTTGGATTAAGTCTGACTCAATCAAAAAACATAGTGCAAGACGTCCCTAATTTTTTTTTTTTTTTTTGAGTATTCAAACGAACCAATCCCTAAACTAATCTGTGAGATAATTTTCCAAGAATTACATCTTGTTCAACCAAAAGCAAATTAGAGAAAATTATGAGCGGTAAAAAGAAAAAAAACCAGTTAGTTAGAACTAGCACACCTAAGAAAGTTACATCACTCACTCTAAGCTAAGCAGTGATCCCCAAACAGCATGGCCCCTGAAGTACTGCTGGTCCTCAGAATTTATTCTAGACCTTTATGAACTCATACTTTCTGATTTGTAGCTGGATACAGAGAAGAAATGGATTTGCACACCAGTTGTCGGCTATCTTCCACGGCCTCATGAATGGTTCACAGAGCAGTGCTAGCCAGCCACTCACTCAAGGTGTGACTCTGTGTACTGGTAAAACTTATCTCTCCTCCTCACCTTCTCCCCTCTCTCTGTGATATGCTTATTCCAAGAGGATTAGTCATTTATGATCGCATTAGGTTTATGATAAGCCAAAGCCACTCTCAATGGGATCAATACACGGGCCAGACCACTGCATTTAGATAAACTCCTAGGCCACGCTTGCAAAAGTCCTTTTTTTCCTCCCTGCATGATTACAAACGTTACAGAGTAATTCTGCAAAATGAGGGCAACTCTCTCATTCCCCAGTATCTTCTCATGGATGTTTCACTACCAGCAGAAATGCAACAGAGCTTGTTAAGTCTTCTTCTGAGCATCACACCTCCCTTCTCAGTCAGCTGCAGACCATGCCACAGGCACCAGACTGGGTGCCACCTTTGCTTCAAGCCTCTCTTTACATCCTCACATTCAACCTGTCCTTAAGTCTGCCAGATTTCTTCTCTGAAATCTGGTTTTCTCTATTAACCTATTCAGCTAAAATTGCTGCATAAACTTTCACTTTCTAACACCTCCACTTTAAACGGATCCTTTTGTTCTGATCGGTAAATTTAGTCTCCTGATCATTTTTATGACCTCAATGCTCTCTTTGCCAATCTTTTTCAGACCCCAGATAAAGCAGGACCCAGACTACTGGTCTTTAGTATGTCACACATACATAGATGGGTTCTCTATCAAAGCTCTTCCTGGTCTATCAACCCTTTGGCAGCAGAAACAGAGATGCAGCCCTCCCCTAAACAGCCCAAAGCACCAGCTTGTAGCACATGGTTGTTTCACAAATCGGCATCTTTGAGCTTTCTTCCAGGTTATCTCCTAAGCCTCAGTGCAACACACCATAATCAGAGATACACTTAGGGTTTCCTTAAGGCTCATCCCTGGAACAACACCTATATAAAAAACGCAGCAGAAGTTTGATGGTTGGTATGCAGAGACCTCGGTCTATCAGATATCCCTCTGCCACTTCACTAACTCCTAGTCCCCACTCTGTCCACGGTCTTGTACATTGATTTCATTTTCTATGAACAGAGCCTACACCCTTCATTCTAGACAGTACATGTACATGAAAAAAACAGCAAAATAGAAGCCTCATCCTAGCCCGTCTCCCCAGCCTACTCCGCAGCTCTTCTTACTAGTTTCAGCAGAGAACACTGGACAAACCTGAAGCCCTAAACCAAACAGGAATACTGGCAAAGTACTAATAGGAGACACGTGTTAGGCAAGTTCAATTCTCCCACAGCTCCAGCTTGAAGCATTTGATGGTCTACATTTCCTGAATCTCTCTCATCAAAGGGATCGTTAAGGTGCTCTTGAACTCCAATGCCTTCCAGATAAACCATGTGTCTACAATAAAGCTGGAGCCATCTCCACAAGCCATATTTACCTGGGCATTTGTACAACTTCCTTGCCTGAGCGATGTCTCCCTGACTCAGGCGAATACGCTGACCAATAGTTGGCCGGACCCCGTTATCATCACGACGGGGAAGGATGGTGTCGAGGAAAACCCCTCTAAAGGGAAGAACAAAGAGACAAAGAGCAGTGAAGTAAAGAAAGTGACATGATGCACAGAAAGTCGTCCTGGCAGGCCTCCCACACCATCCCCTTGACCATATATCCCATGCGAAAAAGCAAAGGTAATGCCGATTGTGGTAACTGTGTCTTGAGGTGGCCTTCTCGCTATAGCAGATAGCTTCCAAATGTACAGGCAAGTCTGCCAAGCCAGTAAATTCCTCTTTTGATATATCAAGATTGCTGCTGCCTCTGTTTGAGTATAGACACATTCCTTGCCATAAATCAGAAAAGGCAATGAAATATTCTTGCAGAAGGTTCATGGCACATCTGGCTTAGCAGGAGCACAGATTGGACACTTAAGCCAAAGCAGTAGAGGGAAGGGGAATTTGTTCAGTAGCAGATGGCGTTGGGCTGGCAGTGATTGTGGTTGCCACAGACAAGCAAAAAAGATCAAGTGCTCTACCTTTGTTCTGCATGAGTTTCCAAGCTAGTAACTCCATTTCTCTCTGCCTCTTTTTCCTCGCTACTATTTCTTCCATGTGGTACTTCATACTCAGGAGCTCTCTACTACACTTCTGATCTCAGTCCAGAAAAGGATTTAAGCTCACTTCCCTCAAAATATAAAGTCTGCGCATCCAAGCAAGAGCTTGCACACAAGAGAGACCCCAAGGCAGCATTAGGACTGCAGGACTAAAGCGGGAGGGAGGAATCACAAACCTGAACCCCAGGTTGGTAAAGTCCAAGCTCTCGCAGCCAGGCTGTCCAGTCCACACAAACCATTTCACTGCACGCCTGAATGTTTCACAGGGTTGGAGGTAGCAAGGTTAACAGTAAGCTTGAAACTTCAGCATCGGCTCTGGGAGGCAGACTTCTCTTTCTGAAGGACAGGATACAACTGTCCATAGAGTCCGATGGGATATCAGGGCAGAAGCAATAATTTTAGTACTGTCTAGTCCTGATACAAGAGTCTTCAAGTATGGGTTAAGCTCTAAATACACCAGTAATTCTGTTCATTGGGCTGCTCAGCTGTGTAAGAGCCTTGGGAAGGAGTTTGAGAGAGTTTTTTTTTTATTGGTTAATTTTAAATAAATACTGCAAGCAGAGTATTTGGATCACAGCTGTACAGAGCTGCAGCCAATATTCTTGAACAGAAAATATAATTCTATTAAACATATTTTGTGGGGGAAAATTCTTTTGTAAATATTCAAAGTGAAGGAAGAAATAGAGGGGAAGGAATTTAATCTGTTTTAAAAACTAGAATCAATTCTTGCATGGGGGATGTTAGGTTTTTTTCAGTGGTAGGAAAATTCCTGATCAGCACTAAAATCAGCGGGTACAAGCTCTGAGGTAAGCCCATCAAATTTTGACTGACAAATTCAGGCCAGCATTCTACATGCCAGCTGCATGTCTTGGGCTGGATTTATTTGAGTTTATGTATTGAAAATAAATCCTCCAATTCCAGAAACACCACAAACAGAGAAACAGGTTGGTTTGCTCACAGTAAGTTTTCAAGCCTCCTCAGGACTTCACAGAAGAACTCAGCATTTGGCAGGGACATACTTCTGAGGCCAGTGAAATGCTTTCTGCAGATCTCCAGGCTCAACCAGGGAGGAATGTCAAAGTCTAACAGAGAAACCATCACTTGCACACCTAAAGTTTTGATTCTTTTCCCCATTCCAGTGTTCACGGCTGCACACTCACCGAGCCCATCCCCCTGTGTACAGCGTACACTTAGGGTACCGCTCACACAACACAAACAACCCACAGCTTCAAGTTACCTTGTGATTCCTTATTACCTGCCAAACACTTTTTCTTCCAGAAGGCTGTACCCTAGGTTGGGCCAGTAAGACTTCTGGTTTTGCTTTTTCCACCAACTGAATTTTGTGCTTCCTTCACATGCATTGCTGAACATAACTCCAAATTAGGAGGCAGTAAGTATAGTTACTCTCATTTTACAATCAACGGAACTAAGAACAATAGAGAAACTTTCTGGCCTAAAGCACAGAGGTCCCAGCAGCCCCATCTGCTTAACAACACTTTATGTTGTTCAGCTACATGTTTGGTGAGCACCTCTAAGAGCACTGATACTTTGGCTCACAAATTTATAAACACCAAGCAGACATCATTAAACAGAGCAGCTCAGGCACTCTTAACACCAGAACCATTCTTGAGTAACATACACAACCTGTCCTCCCAGAGGTCGGAAAAGAACCCAGGAATCCTGGATGCCCCATTGTCCTGCTGTCCAGGCATGGGCAGCATGCATTAGCTGCCCAACACAGTAGTAAGTCAAGCACAACAACCCACCATGGCTACTAGCTAAGAACAACAGAGTTTAAGCAGACATGCTCTTGAGTCACTAGCACCCACATACTACCCTGAATGTGCAAAGTGTTACGTAAACATTACGAAATTATCAACTGATCTTGAGAAATGCTGAATATTCACCACCCCGTGTGAGGGCAATAGATACAGGTGCTGTAAACGCCACTCAAGGAAGCAGATGTTGAAGGCAGAGTAAGCACTCGGCTGCAGGCAGCGACATTGGGTCCCAACTCTGTATTTATACCCCCATCTGCAGAGGAGAGACAGCATAACCCGACTTCACACAGTAACACCTGTGGAGGATCCAAGTGCCATGTGTATACGTCTTCTGCAGCATTAGCACGGTGTGTGACCAATACGTCAAGAAGATGCGCCTTGACACGCAGACAGTGCAACCTGCCTCCCGATTCAAACAGGAGCTTTGCAGAGGTCACGTTTTGTAACTCCAGGCTGAATCAGGGTAACGTGCTATTTGCTTAGGGCTCCGTGGAGGTTTAAACTTCCTTATTGCTAAGCTGCCATTTATGGGTCTTGACAGCAGTAAAATAAATTGTTTAATGAGACCGCAATATTCAATTTAATTTGCTGCCACGTCTGTAAGGAATACACCAGGAAACAAAAGCCCGTAGCCATATTCTGCAAAATGGGCAACTTTCTGACATAGACAAGAACAGAAGCTCCCAAAGTAAAAACTTGTTACTGTTGTCACTACAGTCGGTTGTGCTACACTCCTACTACTATTAGCCACAGATGCAAATGAGAAACATGTTTCGCTGTGAACTGAAAACAAGCACTGACTCCTGCAGCATCTTTCAAAAGCACCAATGGAAACAATTTCCACTGCTAGAACTTACTGGGTCTCAGAAAAACTGTCCTTTTCTGTCCTAGGTGCAAAGTTTAGAATAAAAAGGGTCTAGGACCTGCAGCAGCACTTACCATGGCAAACACCCTATGATTTGCTGTCATCAATATTCATCAGGAGTCATGAACAACAAGGTTGAGCCAAGTGCCATGTGAGAATTGCTTCAAGACACTGAGTCACAGACACGACTCTGTGTCCTTCACCTCCTCCTCACTCACACACCCCATCTCTGCTGGTGGGGTGCTCAGACCGTCTTTTGCCTATGTGGACTTTCTGGTGTATGCTAATGTATTAACGCACCCGCCACAGCTCTCTCCTTAGCAGCATCATGCAGGGGCTATCTCCCATTCCTAGCCACTGATCTTAATGAAACTTACTGGAACTTAGTATCTTCATGGGCTCCGTGCTTTTGTCAGTTTTGGTTGCAATTGGCCAGTGCCTGCAAATCTCAGTAAGGTGGGAAGGAGACATGCACACACTCACAAATCTCTACTCACTGGTCAAAGTAAGCATCATTCCCTTAGGAGAGCAGATGTCAAGACAGGTCTTGGTGAAGTAAAAGCCCGTTCCCAGCCCTGCCTATTTACTGTGAGAGCACAATCAGCCCACAGAGGCACTTAGTGCTCAGTTCAATTACTGCACAAAGACCGCTACTGGGGTGAGGGTGGGTCACATGGACAAAGGGCTTAAAGAAAACGGACTTAAAAATCCTATTAAGCACCAATTTAAATTTAGAAGGACTCTTGCCATTTTTATCCTTTTTTGGCCCAGCAGTGTTCTGAAGGACCCTGGTTTTCAAGAGACACAGACTCAAAGGCATCCACAATATAAATGGCAGTAATAACTTAATCCTGCTTTTGTGCGAGACAATTCTAACCATTTAGAGTCTAGCAAATGCTGGAAGGGTCCAGCAGATTCCTCAAGGGAAGAAAAATTGTTTGCTTTGGGTATCTGATCCAAAGAAATCTCTGAAGGCTGCAAAGCACCCTTGCCCAGCTACCATTTCCCCCTGCCAGAACAAGCAGCATTTCAGCAAGTTTGATAGTTTTCCCCTGGTTGACATGAAATTTCAGAAACAAAAGCACAAAACAATACCCTTGGCAATTCCATATAACCAGGGAGTAAGAAAATTTTAAAAAAGCCCTAAAGACACATTTAATTTTTGCAATAAAAAGTTCTCAAGAGTGTGAATATTTGTACTATGCCTCCCATCCCCTTTATTCAAGGTATGTAGTGAAGGAAAGCTCTTGGGAAGGAGCAGTAGTGAGATTTATGGAAAAAACTGTAAATAATGGAGCTGGTCATCCAGTAGCTTTTATTCCAAATCCAGGACATAAATAACTGCTCATTTCACCTCTCTAGCCAGTCGAGCTGTCTGATCACAAAATGGGCTCCATCTGGATGGATGAGATGGGAATCAAGGGCAAATAGCCTACATAGAAATTGGCTAGTTAGGACAGGAACAGAACTGAAAACTTCTCCATGAAGAACCCAGTCACACAGAATCACAGAGCTGCAGAGGCCATGATCTAAAGCACATGCATAAATGGTTCAAAAAAATAGCCAAGCAATTAAAGATCATAATCTAGAGTTTAAATTCTCCCTTGGCAAAGTTGCTAGGGATTCAGAAGGCAATGTTGTGACTCCAAAGCATGAGCTGGACAACCAAGAGATTGAAAGGTGTTTTTACCATAAGCCCCTTGAAGGTGGGCAGATACATACGCACATATATACATGCTGTCTGGGAAGGCTGCAAAACATGCTAACATGGCTTTCGAAGGTCTCTGAGATTATCAGCACTGGGTGAATACAGTGGGGACAGGAAAACAGGAGTCCACCATACTTCTCTTCACCCACCTTGCTTTTTCAAATATTTTCCAAGCTTTGCAATGCAGCAGAGCTCACTGCAACTGCCGCATATCTCTGCAACAGATTGCAAGTCTTCTTCTAGGCTCCATATATCCCACAGACAACTACTGAAAATAGTCCTAAGGACATGTAACCTTGGATTATCACCTGGAGAACGTGTTCCTAGCATAGTGCATGATGCTGTCGAAGTCATAGGTCTCTCCCAGTGAGTTCACTTCCCCAGCTTCCATCTTTAAAAAGTTGTATTCCTGACCTGTGATGCCAAACACAAAGGAAAAACGCAAATCACTTAAAATAAAAAAAAAAAAAAAAGTCTTCCACCTCTAAGCGCCTCGAATTAAAATGGATATACTCCTATGTTCCAACAATTCCAGCTAGACGTCCAAAATCTCTATTCACCCAACTATTTTGACCCTTATTCTAGGCAAGGACTAGCAATATTTCTTCTTCTCCTCCATCCCAGCTCACAGACCACTAGGGGTTTTCCACAAGTCCAGCAAGAAAGGTTTCTACCCACCCAAAAGCCAGGTGGAATAACCTGAAGTGCTAGTTTACCTTGCTGTATGTTCTCTCTGATGATCGTGACATGTTGGTCCCTGTCGGGTCGTGTGTGCTCATGCCAGAAACCCACCACATGACCCAGCTCATGAGCCACAATACCAAACTTGTCACAGTTCTTTCCAATGGATATAGCCTGAGGGCCCCCTCCTCGGCGACCCACGTATGAGCAACATCTGGAAGAGAAACCCACAAACCCATACAGCATATCAGTGATTTGGGGAAGTCTAAGACACAGGAACAGAGGATGGCATCTGGCAGGGTCCGGGACAGGTCAGCCGTTGCATATGGTATATGTACTTACATGTACGTGTGTGTACGTATAAAGAAAACACATATGCGTCTATCTACTTAAGTGTTATCCCAGGAAAAAGAATCCAGAAAGGCTTAGCACCTTCTTCTGAGCAAATACTAAATTATCCTGGCAATCCTTACTGGAAGTGACCAGATGCATCTTTGTGACAGATTCCCCCATGTAGCCATTGGTCTATTCTTACCAGAGCTAGACTTAGAAAGCCATTTGTCAATGAAAGGGATGTTCGCAACACAGATAGCTGCAAGGAACGTGGGTGGCACTTACCCACACGTTCTGTATGTGAACACAATGAAACTCTCTTCATCAGTTCTCTCCACAAACGTCACACAAGTGTGCTTCTCCCAGTGCCTCATTGCTTGCTTAAAGATAGCTCTTTGAGTTCCTGAAAAAGAAATCCAAGAAGAGCAAACAGTGAAGGTCTGACCTTCAGGAAAATCTCTAATGGACCCAGTCAATCTTTCCAACAGTCGATCTTACACCCCTAGGAATCTGGGACCCACTTCCAACTATAGCACCAACTTACTGTATCATCCTTTTTTCTCCTTGTGCTTGATGAATTAATCGCTTTAATTAAATAGGTAGTAAACTTTGTTAAGCACATCAATATTTCTGCATATAAGAAATGTCACCTCACTAGGTAGAGGTCATTCTTGTAGAGCTGCTGGGTGTTCTATCTGTGCACCAGCTACCCAGTGGTGTGCCAAATTTTCTCCCACAATGCAATGTAACATGACCACACACAGCTTTCAAGACCCAGGAACCTCATAGATGCTACAGATGCTCCTCAAAACTAAGGCAAAGCTGTCTTCAGGTAGTTTATCTTTAAAATTAGAAGCATAAACTATACAGGAGCAGTCTCAGGGCAGTGTAAGAAGGTGTAGAGATACACTGCTGCTCTGTGCTTGAACTGAGGGGACAGGTCCGGACTTGAACAGAGACACCCGAGAAGTAGGGTATTACACCTGTCACACACTAGCAAGAAGATCGGCCACAGAACATCCTCTCCCCAGCGAGCAGGGTACTTGCAGCAGTCACTCAGCAGCATCCAGAACAGTCATACAGACAGCTGGGAAGTGATGGCCCAGAGCAGTACACAGCCTCAGGAGGCTTCCCTGCAGTACTGCCTTTCCAGCACAGCCTCTGGTACCCACAGGGCTGCAGAACCAGCTGCCACTCTCAAGAGGGACTAGAGAGTTGGGGGGGAAGGCCAGAAATACATCAGAAAGGCACAAGGAATACAGAGAAGAGCTCCAGGGTGGGATTAAGCTGAGGCAAAACACCAAGCTGAATGCAAGAGAGAACTGTGCTATGGCGAGTGCTGTGTCTTACACAGTCACCCAAACGGAAGGGTGGCATTACCTACTCTGGACTGGTTAGGGCAGTGGGACACACGTAACACAGAGAAGACTCTCTCATCAGACCCTGAGGGATGGGGACTGCTGTTCTCTGACAAATAGGAGGGGACAGCTGTGGCTAGCAGGCTATTCAATACTCTGCCAGGTTGCGTGAGCCTCTCCCTTTGTAGGAGGTGAACAGACCCTTCCACTGGGGCTTCACAGGCTCTTGGCAGCAGTGTGAGTATTGGGACAAAGTATATCATGGGAGCACAAGGGAATAAGGTCTACTGGATCTAAGCGGGAGATGGTGGAGACAGGAAGGAGCTGGCTCCAGTAAGGCATAGAATATTTGTCATCCATGAGTCAAGGAAACCAATCCCATGGGGAACCACTGAGCTTCAGAGAGGTGGTATCAGAGCAAGTTGTCTGTCTGCTTCGCATGAGAGACTTGCAAGAGATCTGCTGCACCCCAAGAGATATTTTAGTTTGAACAGTGCCCAGGAGATGCTATAAAGAGCCTAAAAAGGGTGCTTTGGAGAGCTCCTTATCCACCACAGGACACAGCTCACTGTTCCTCTCCCTTACACATCTACAGGAGACCCCGAAGTTTGGTGCCCAGGAGATATGAGGTCAGGAAGCAAAGTGCACAGGAAATGTTCTCTGAGTGGGGATTCAGAAAGCAACCCAGAGTACTTCTGCTCCTACTGTTCCAGCAGCAGAGAGGGTTCCTTTCTGAAAACACAGGGGGTGAGCACAGCTCACAGGTGCTGGCCCCTGAAGGAATCAAGAAAAGTAACTGAGTAATCCAATTGTTTCTGGGGCTCCAAGCGAAGAACCATCTCACTGCACACTTCAGTCTCAACCATTCACATGCCCACCCTACCTCAGGAGAGAGGGTCCCAAGGAGTCAGTTGTGGGAAACCTCTGCTCCCGAGACCTCCCACACATTTTGAGACACTCAGCCTCGAGCAAACAGGGAGCAACGCTTTCACTACTGACCAGTGAAATTTCCTCCGATCACGTAGGGGATGACCCCCCCTGGCCAGATCCTCTCAGCCCTGGATGTGGTTGCCCTGCGCACTCTCGGAGAAGAGCGTGTATCCATCCCAGACTCATCTTTATATTCCTTCCTCTTCGGTCTCCTCGCAAGCGTTGTGTTCTGCCTGCCATCTGCAAGACAGAGTGGCAACACTGTTTATATCCTCTCTAGTTCCACGTGCAGCCCTCAGGTAATACCCTGGAGCTTCAGAAAAAGAAAAACAGAAAAAGCAAGATGTTAATCCAAACCAGAAGCCATAGCCAGATTTGCTAGTGATTTGTTTGGGACTTAGAGATAGTTAACCTGTAGCAACCTGGCCCTTCTTGCCTTGGAGCCTCCCTACACACTATGACAAACCTGTTCTCCCAGAAAAGTATAAAGGGACGCCCCCCCCCACCTCTAGCCACTCACTCTCTCCAACAGCAACTTCATAGGTGGGAATATAGTACTTAAACAAGGGGAATGGGAGGAGGGAGGCCAAACAAGCCCAGATGTCACTGTATATTCTCAACCTGCCCTGCTCATCCAGATCTGCACAGAGAGGTTCGTTCTGGCAAGGTTTGCTTCACAATGGCAAAACCTACTCATTCGAGTTGGCCTTGGAAGAAGAGGACAGACCCCTTAGACTGAAATCTATACTCAAGGCTGAAAAGTATTATATACAGTGTTTGTTTTCACATGCTAGGTCTTGGGTGGTTTGGAAACATATACAGATCGGACAGTCCCTGCTGGAGGAGGGATGCTCAGGGTGGAAAAGCTGAGGCATTCTATACTTAGCATAAATCTCCATCCATGCTGAATCTCTTTGCTTTAATGAAAAGGAGCAAAAATACAAAAGGGAAAAGAGAAAATGTGTCTCATTTCTTGCTAAAAAGGCAGAAGAGCGCTGGCTGTGTGGCGCTTGGTGCTGGCCATAAAACCTGCCTGAGGATTCATGCAGGCTTCTAGGCAGGACCTGTACCCTGCCCTGTGTCTGTGCTGCTGCAGCTCTGCTCAGATACTGGTTACACCTACATGAGTTGCACTTTTAATGTGGTGTGGTTCTGATCCAGGAGAAAATACCCTCCATTCAGAGCTCCCTGGCTGTTCACCCCTTGTTTGCTGTGCCACAGGTGACACCAAACCTCAAAGCAGCTTTCGTCCAGCTGGGCTTTACTAGCATGTGTAAGGACTGTGTGGACACCATTTCTTAGATAAGCTGCCTGTATTGCACAGCCAACCCATCAGTTGGACCTGGGCAAAGCAATAATAGAGTGCAGGGGTTGCTACACCTGCAGAGAGTGCTGGCCTACAGGGAACTCTCTCCTTGCCTCAAGAGGCAGCACTGCTGGCGGTGGCTTCTCAGTGCTGGTGGGCCTCTCTGATGCTCCACAAGGAGGGATCTAAGCTCCAGCGGTCGTCTTGTGATTTGTACAGAAATCAGCAAGACCAGCTACAGCTTTGCTTCCCAAGTCAGGGACATCGCCTGCTGGGTTATGAAAAAGCATAAGCCCCACTGAGACTTTCTTCCAGTGACTAGAGGGGCTGCTGAGAGCCTCTTCTCCCATTCATTCCACCAGCAGCAGCATGGGTAAGCAAACCACTACTGTCAAGGCTCAGGGGATCAAAACAATGGGAAGGAAGTTAAGGCAGTGCAGGGGGATGGAAGGAATGAACTTCAAACCCTCCCTCCTGCTTCACCAGGTCCAGCCCTTCCCACTGAAGGTGGTGCTCCAAGTTGCAGGACAAAGACATTTGCCTTTTGTTCCTCTTCCTCCTGACCACTTCCCCAGCATGCTGGCTGCACCCAGCATTTCAGAAGCTGCCCCATCCCCAAACCAGCTGCTGGACCCTCTGAGGATGGGGGCTCCCACAATGAAATAAGAGCCGCCCTCCCCTTCTTTGCATACATGTATTCCACAGGGGTACTGCTGGGGTATTAAAAGAGCCACAGACACAAGAAGGGAGAGAGTCTCAAGATACAAGTAATCTGGATACCTGTCTCCCAGTCACAAACTGCTCCTCGGGCTGCCCAAAATCTCTGTGAATTTGCACACGGACCACTCCTGCCAGCAAAGCCAAGCGAGGTCTCATCTGCCCACATTCTCCTGTACGTGGTGCAGCAGGAGCTCTGCACAGAGGACCCTGGGTCCACACTTCTGTGCCACCAATGCTTCCAATTCCTCACCAGCAGCACGCTGCCTTGGGCAAATTCTCAACACCAGTCCTCCAACAGCTCTTGACTGCTCTTCATTCTTGCTAAAATTTTCTTCCTTTAACAAATTCAATTTGCAGTGGGTCCTTGGAAAGGCCTGACACACCATCCTAGCAGGGACTTGGGGAGAGCAGGCAGCAGACGCTGTATCACCAGGGGACAGAAGAAATCTGGACAGTAAGCTTGAAGAAGCACTGCTTACAGCCATTGCCAAGTTGCATGTATAGAAAGGGTTTCTTCAGTGAAAGATAAAGCCACGCAGCCTTTCTAATGTTTAGTCTACCCGGACATAACCTCTCTTACTAACTAGTTCTATTGCTAAGCCTGGGAGAGTTGAGATCCTTTCTAAAATGCCCCCCTCCCTCCATGATGAGCGGCACTCAGAGGTTTCCGTACGCCAGCCATGGGTGGGAGACTCCTTACGCTGCCCACAGCCCAGGCACCACTCTGCATCTGCAACATGCCATGGAACAGCCCCTGCTGCTCTCTGAAACTCGCTCAGGGGTCTCCCAGCCTCATTGGCACAGCAGAGACAGCCCAGCTTTGTGCCAACAGCAGCACCAGCCCATCTCTAAGTGGAAACAGGCAGACAGAAGCACCAACATAGCTCTGCAAGCAGAAGCGCCTTCCTCAAGTGCTCTTGCCCACTGCGCCCTTGCCTCAGGCCTGCCAGCAGCTCAGGAGACGAGCAACTCCAACAAGGGAATACAGCACTAGGCTGCAAACACAGCAGCCATGGACTGACCTGCTGCATGGTCTTTCTGCGTCAGTGCCTCTATAAGGGGGAAACAGTAGTCCCTCCTGCACACAGCGGGTTGCAATCATCTTGCATAGAGAAGGGCAACTCTGGGGAAATGCCTGAAGATCAGAGGTCTGGACTGATCCTGTAAGCGATCAGGAGTGGGAGAAGCCAACTGCAAAACTTGGCCTGGGTGACAGCCCTGCTTCAGGGGAACAGAAACTTAAACTGGTTTAGCTGAAACATCCCTACATCAAGGAGCAGCCAGCTAGCATTACACACTCTGCCTCGGAGTAAAATGGTTTTGCTGTCCTGGTAACAGTTGTGGCTACCTGTATATACTGGGTCTTGCTGGGATGGAGTTAACTGTCCTCGTAGCAGCCCATAAGGTACTATGTTTTGGATTTGTGGCTAAAACAATGTTGATAGCACACCAATGTTCAGGCGATTGCTGAACAGTGCTCGCACAGTGTCAAGGCTTTCCTCTTCTCACTCTGTTGAGCCCTCTCCACTCCACAGGTGAGTGGACATGGCATAGGCAAGAAGCTGGGAGGAGATGCAGCTGGGACAGCTGACCCAAACTGGCCAAATGGATATCCCATATGTCACCGTGCTCAGCAACTAAAAACTGCGGGGTTTTGTCTTCCAAGGTAGCCATCGCTCAGAAACTGGCTGGCCATCAGTCTGCTTGTGGATGGAGGTGAGCAATTGCCTTCATATCACTTGGGTTTGGGTTTTTTCTTTTTCCTTCACTTATTAAACTGTCCTTATCTCAACCAACAAGGTTTCTCACTTTTGCTGTTCCTGCTCTCTCTCACCTATCCTGCTGGAGGAGGGGGATAGTGACTGAACAGCTGTGTGGGTGACTGGCTGCTGGCTGGGATCAACCCGCCACACTGTACAAGGCAAAACCACTCTTGCAGAGAGTCCACCAACAGCAACAAATGCAGATGCCCGGGCAAGGGTGGTCTCCTAGGCACGGAGGCACACACATGTACACAGGACAAAACGTGGGTTTACAGGGGATAAAAAAGTAAATAAAAGATACCCAAAGGTCTGGGTGGGGTACCACATTACCCTTTTTAACTGCTTTGTTACTACGATCGGTTGAAGTGGCGTTCTCACTGGACACAAAAGACTGTTCTCCCAGGCCTCCTGCAAAGGAAAAAGAGCAGAGACACATCTCCTGGTGAGTAGGCTGGCAGAGCTCTGACATGGGAAGGACAGCAGCTGTCCGTGATGCCATTTGTGGGTCTGCAGCCACAGTAACTGGCTGCTTTCCCCGTACAAGGAACAAGGACTAAGAGCCTGATAAAGCTGGGCTCTTTTCCTGGATTTGTTCCTAGCTTACAGCAACACCTTGCAACTCATTACCATCCTGTGCCTTAGTTTTTCCATATGCTGAATAGCCAGAAAGTCTCTTCTAGGGAAGGCTAGTTCCACGGAGATTTACCGAGAATAGGAGCTATACTATTGCTACCATCCTCCTTGTAAGTACCACTATTAAATCTCAAATTAAAAAAGGTACACTGTCAAGGCAAAGAATCATCTACATTCAGACCAATAAGCTCTATCAATTCTTACGCATCTGACCTGAATTCAGCTTCACCTGAAAATAAAAGTCTTTCTCTGTGATGCTAATACCCACCGGCTAGCAAAGTAGGAAAAACTGTGTCATGTTAGCTGCTGGGTATTTCTTGTGCTTCATCCAGCGCCAGCTACCCCTCCCTTTTGGAACAGCACCACCAGGCACACAGAGATCTCCAGCTCAGCCACAGAGATGACTCCTCCAGCTAAGGCACCAAAACTGGTTGGTCCCACTCTGAGTGCCTCTCAGCCTGGCTTTCCCATTTCCTCCATGGAAAACTGACTCAT
This sequence comes from Burhinus bistriatus, assembly GCA_013397275.1. Classification (NCBI taxonomy): domain Eukaryota; kingdom Metazoa; phylum Chordata; class Aves; order Charadriiformes; family Burhinidae; genus Burhinus; species Burhinus bistriatus. Next base: position 55,772 of record VYXH01006213.1, on the reverse strand, counting down.
GATGTTCCCATGATGCGCAAGACACCAGCATGCTGGGGGAGGGATTTGACTGCTTGATGTCACAGCTATTGGGCACAGAAACCACAGCAGTTCCATGGCACCGTCGTACCAGTGCTGTGTCTAACCTTCTCCTTTCCTTCAGACAGCACTGCGGCTTCCTCTCCCCTCCAGTGTGCTATAGCAGAGCATTGCTGGCAGCAGGGTGCAGGGCCTGCAGAAGCAGCTCCACCAAGTTAGCCTGTCTGGCACACTAAGAGGGCTGAGGGGGCTTAGTGCATCCAGAATCCTCTGCCATAAGATGAAGACTCAGGGAGAGATCCTAGCTCCCCAGAAAAGTCACATTGCTAGGGAATGAAGATAGAGACCTGTGTCTATAGCCCCTACTGGTCTCTTGATCATTAAGGCACCATGATATTTGGCAATAGCCCAGTACTTGATTTTAGTTTTTCTGATGTATGATGCAGAAATAGGATCTTCCCTCGATATTGGATCCATTCTGCCAAAGAAAAAGATTTAAAGTGTCACCCAGTGCCAGAAATTGATTTAAAACAAACAGTAACTTGTTCACACTTCTCTGTCGGAGGACTTCAGAATAGTTCTGCTCACTGTAAAGGAAAATACCAACTGTGCAAACTCACCTGTGCTGCAGGAAGGAAACTGAGATCTCCCTCCCTTACGCAGTGTTACCACTAAAGTCCGATTTCTACAAACACTTTTATGTCCACCCTGGTACCTACAATCCTAAGGTCTACAGACAACCCTCCCATGAGTAGCACATAAAAGAGAATCACACGCAGGTAACACAGGAGGAGGAATGAGTTCCACTTCATATTCACTTGGCTACTGGACTAGCAAGGTGTCAGATACAGTTAAGTTCTGAATGCTCACAGGCAGCTCACGGATAACTGCTTTACTCAAAGCAGTTTTTAGAGCATTGGCAACACCCTGAATCATGCATCTGCTGTCTCAATTTTGTAACTATATTTTTCTGTTCACCAAATATTTTCTACTCTTTCTTCCCACCAACCTCATCTTCGACTTCGCCTAAAATGCCTTTTTCTAAGCTAACTCCCCTAATACTAGCCAGCAAAGCAAAAAAAAACCCTCAAAACAAAACAAATCCAGCAACAACAACAAACCAAAATCCCCAGAACTCTGAGAGGCTAAATATTTCAAAATGGGTAAAGAAGCAAAAGTATTTTCACAACATTGGCTTTCTGTGGTATTTTTCAGTTTCTTAAAAATGTCTAAATGAATAAAAAGTTCAGGGTGCTTAATGATCTTGCACCCTACCATAAAATCTACCCAGGGATCTGCTGTTTGTCCCACCAAGGGGGGCACAGGGAAAGGATGGAATCTCCAATGTGAGGTGCATGAAACTGTGTACCTCAAAGCCTCTCAAGGCTTCTTTAGATGTCTCTTGCCCATGTGCAAAAAAAATACATATGAATTTCTAAAAATCAACATCTGGACAGTTCAATAGGTGAAAATCTTCACAGTTTAAACCAGAATTCTACAAGGAAGGTGCTTGGGACATTTCACACTGTTTCAGCATACCTGCTCCAGCCTCTTGCTACATTGGTAACCTGAGCTATGCCAAATACAGTCTTCCAGAAGCGTTTAAAATTCCTAGGATAGCTTTCAAATTTTGGCTCTCTCTTAAACACGGGTTGACCAACAGTCATACAGTCTTGAGATTTGAATTCTATGTAGTACCAGCAGCTGCTGAGCATGGGGAGGGAGGGAGCACTAGGAGATCATCCAGCAGCAAGATGACCTTCAGGACAGGGACAGTAGAAGAAAAATGCAGTGAAAGGGACAGAAAAATGGTTGGAAAATGGGAGAGAGGGAAAAGAGAACAAGGGTCTTCTTTCTATAGCTGTCTGTCTTCCAGGTTTCCTGGGCTTTCCATTTTGCAAGGTCCAACTTGGGAACACCACAGAAGCCAGAGAGCAACTATACAGAATATAGAAATCTGGGCAGCAAGCCACTGAACAGTCACAGACACAACATGGAAAACCAGCCCAGCGTCTCTTTGGCAGGAAAGCTCTCCGTGGTGACTGTAGTAGGAGGGAGAACTCAAAAACAGGGCCTAAAGTGAGAAAGCACAACACATGAGACAGCAAGATGTATAACAGATGAATAAATGATTTGGGACTACATTCACAGCCTTAAGAAGGTGGTGCTGATACCACCACTGTTGTCCCGCTCCTCCTTCCCCATCTTGTTGTCGTGGTTCCCCTGTGAGGAGAAGGGAGGCTGACTGAGCTGATCTCTGCAGAGATATAAGCAAGAGCGAGTTTCTGCATTCTTGGTGGCAAGGTAAAGCAGGAATAGCATGTTCAACCATGAGATGCAGGAAAGAGAGATACTGTTAGTCATACAGCACTGCTGGATGCCGTGTAGACACCTCAAGAGAGATGTCCCACTTTCAAGAGAGCTGGATGGCTTCCAGCCCCTGAACCAGTCTTGCTTTGCCAGCTGGAAAACTCTTCTTTTTGCTCAGGAGCTGGCTTCTCATAAACTCTTCTCCAGCCCCTCCAAGGGGGCAAGGACAGGGGAAAAGGTACACCTCTGACACCTTGGAGGAAGGCTGAGAGGATGGTATCAAATTCTACCTCTCTGACATTATACTAATATAATTAGAGTATCAGGAAAGGGACAATGAAAGACAGCAACAAAATAAACCAGAGGAAAGTAAAATACTCAGACTCTCAGCTGACTATAGGTTAAAGCTTCCTGGTCCAAGAGACACACTAAATCAGGGGATTGTCTCCCAAAGGAAGTGCCATAATTTAACAGAGCTTGACTGGACAAAAGCCACTAGATGTGTGAACAGGAACAAGCCTGATTCAACAAGATAGATTGCTCTGAACTCCATCACTCTTTTCCAGCCTCAATGTCCCATCCTAAGATTTCCCTTTGTTTTCTTTCATGCCCGGTCCTCGTCACTTCCTTAAGCCCAATCTCAACAAAAGTTCCTCTTCTCAGTTACGTTTTACATCCCCAGGACTTCTCACCCTCCCAAAGTATGCTATTCTTCACACAATATCCCATTCCATTTAAAGGGAACCCCAACCAGCCATTCACCACCAGAATTATTAAGGCATGTGGTCTTTGCCGAAGCAAAGGATAATTTTCTATTTCTAACTAAATGCAGCTTGCTTCCAGTCACAAACAGATTGCTTCTTAATTGAACTTGGGAGGTGAATTATATGGTGAATTAGGAAAAAAGAACAACTCTGCATTTAGTGAATTGTTCTCCTAAGAAGGAACTGTATGGGATTGAATTGCAAATGATGGCACCAAACCCTGCAGCCGGGGCCCCTCTCCTGCACCCGAGCTGCTGACCTCTGCCGTGCTGCAGTGTCATTTGCGCAGACTGCTTTTCCAAGCTGTGAGCACATTCTTTCCCAGAGATCACTGCAAGCCTTGGTTTCTTATGCAAAGGAGATGTTTGAATAAACTAGTGTGACTAATGAAATCTACAACATCTTTGCATATTTTGTCTCATTGTAGCCGATGAAAAGAGAGAGCACCACACAAAGGCCAGATATGGGTGTGCAGATATACCGGATATTTTCAAATACTGCTAACCTCACTAGCACAGACAGGGAGCACCCATACCCCTCTCTCCTGCAAGGGTGTTTCTGAATCACAGATGAGAATTTTGGAAGATCCTGTTATGATTCACTTGAGCTTTTCGACATTTCCTATCCTTATGACACCTAAACGTACCCCAAAGATTAAAGTGACTTGACAGTCATTTAGCTCTCTCTTCTGATTCTTCCCAAGAGAAGGCTAATGCGTGATCCTAGCAAAACAAAGATAAGTAACTGACATGCCATAATCAATAAATAAGGAAGCCAAGAAATGCACCTTGCATCTGGAAGCAGCTGCATATAGGTTTCAGGCAATGTGCTGGTCCTGTTGCCCCCTCAACACGTTCCTGAAGTTGTATCTCTCTGCCGGTCTATTCTGTCACCTTCAAGAGCAGAGCAGGCTCCAGTGTTACTGCTCCAGAGCATGAACTGCCCGCGTAGGTACTGAAGCCTATTATCATTAGGAACACTGAAGAGGAGAATGGAGATTTTCGGTTTGACACAATGCTCCCTGGAAAGCCAATACAGTAATAAATAGGCAGGCTTGGTCTACTGCTTACAGTAACCCGTAACGAGATGAACAAAACAGGACTGGCTTTTCTGTTTTTTAATGTCCATCCAGCAGTTAACGAGCCCTCCAAGATCACTTTCATCCTCAGTACTTCCCACCTGCTGCTGTGCCAGGCCAGACATCACCTTTCTCCAGCCTGACTGTTAAAGCTTTGTCTGCTTCTCCCACAGCCAGGGATGATACAGAATTTGTTAGATCATGCCGGCAGCTGAACTAGACCTCCTAAGCTCTTTCAACTCCCACATTTTTGTGCTTCAATCCTTCCTAACAATTTGTCCTGCTACAACCCCAGCAGGACACTGCTGGACTCCCTAACTAGGTAACTTAGTTCCTGTGCACAACGTGGCAGAGAACACACAAGAGATTCTGGGTCCAGGCTGGGAATATTTCATCTTCTACCTACAGTACACTTGTACAACAACTTGTTTTTCTGTTTCCCACAGACCAGCACTGCCAAGGGAGCTTGACTGACTGAAAAAAACATCCAGTAGCTACAATGCACCACAAATCTGAGATAAATCCACTCTGCTTGCAACCCTGGCTGAAGAACAGGTGCCTAAATTGTTGGCAGGAATGAGAGGCAGCCTGAAGTAGTAGGTAAGCATCCAGCGAAGCAGAAAGCAGCCGGCTGCAGCATCGTTGGGAAGAAAGCAGTTTCTCCCACTCTTCCAAAGGAGGAAAACAAAAATCTAATTTTGTTAAAAGAAGCCCAAGTTGTTCAGCTGGAACCAAAATAAAAGACAACATTTAAAGAGAGAGAGAGAGGGTGCAAAAGCACGCCATCAAAACTATACTGTTTGCAGTTCCCTTGTATCACTAGCACGTGATAAAAGATGTGTAACCTGATGAAAGAGCAGGAAACACTCCATTCAGTAGCCATACTTCCCACAAGAGAGTGTGGGACCAGGAGAAGTAGTAACATATTGGGCTTGAAAATTTGTCTTCTACAAGATGCAACTTAGAGTTGAAGGTATTTATTGCTGTGCATGTTCTAATTTTGTTTTTTTTTTTTTTTTTTAAAACATAGGTAGTTTGAACCACCAAAGAGGGGGCAATCAGATCCCTTACTAAATAAAGCTTCCGTGCTTGCTTTCACTTGATACAAACCATGAGGGTCTTCTTGTCTGAAAAAGAAGAGGAAAGGTAGGCAAAGCAGCTAAGCAGCCTGCTGGTGAACTGGGATGCACGTAGTAAGCCTAGAAATACAGGGACTCAATAGGAGGGTGGTGGGTAAGACATCAAAGCTGCTTGAGAGGGAGCTGACTTCTAAAACATTTTAACACCACCTGTCTTCTAACTTTTATCTGAAAACACTGCTCTGGGGCCAGATGTGTTACCCACCTGAAAGAAAAGGAGAAACATCAGTCTATCCTGAGATACTTCAAGCTTCATTTTCAGACTATGCCTATCTAGAATTTTAGTCTAAAATCCAACAGGAATTCTAAGTGTCTGAAAAATTGCAGTTTGAGAACACAAAATGTTCCTTCATGGGAAGTTGGATAGGATGAAGCTTGCAACATCTCCCTTTTTTCTAAAGTGGAAAAATTCCCATTAAAATCAAAACCTCCCACCTTCAGAACAGTTCCAAGCCAGGATAATTTTTCCCCTCCAGAACAGTGAAGACCCTCTCCGTGTTCACTGGATCTCCTCTTCCTTCTGCGGTTGCTGCCCACACAGGGGAAGGGCTCCATAACTGAACTTGGAAGGTAGCTAAAAACCACTACTTTCATCACCTCCGCTGAGGACAAAGGAGTCCCGCTGAGAACTTTGCCAGGTTCTCCTGTTTTTCTGAGAAATTTTCAGATAATAACTTGACTGTACACACAATTATCTGGTTTCATGTGGACTGAACCTCAGGAAGACCTTTTCTATTATGTCTCACTGTGGAAGAAAGGCCATTTCAGAGCTGGAACACAACCAGGGAAAAATACATTTTTCAAAAAATTATGAACAATTTCACTTACCCTGCCCATGCCTTAAAACACCTCACTTTCATACTCTCGTTCAATATATATGCTACTCACATGCCACAGCTTAAGAGACTGGATTGCAAACAGAGGCTACAACGAAGCATCAACAAAACCAAGAAGCGCAGGTAACATTAAATACTTGTCACTGAGCTTCAGTTCTGGTAAACTCTGTCATAGTATGACCATCAGAGAAGCTTCTGGAAGAACAGGATAAGTCAAACTTGATGTTACATGCTGCTTTTTAACTTCCTCATTAACTAGTGGTCAACAACTTTTTAGCGTAGAAAAAACACTTTATTGCACTGGATTTTCTAACCACAGAGAAAGTGATGATTTTATTAAAACAAGCTCTGCTGGGAAAACACATTCAAAATGTGGAACAGATGTTTCCCAGAGCTGCTGGAGAGTCTATAGCAAAAACCTTTCACAAACCCCAGGGCCCTGGAGATGTGAGCAAATGATTTGAGATAGATCCTTCAGCATTTCCTGTCAGTGGAATAGCTGAAGTTCCCCCAGTTTACTTAAAGAAAAATAAATTAAAAAGGAGAAGAATTCTGAACCCCAAATTCCCTGCAGGAATCTGTTTTTCATATTCAGAGTAAGCTGACTAGCTGCAATAACTCAGGAGAGTCCCAGGGTCCAGAGGCTTGACAAGCAGATGTGTCATCTCCGTATCAGCTCTGCAAATGCTTGTGCAGGGTGAGGACACTGGCCTCCCAGGGAAGTTCGGGAGAAGAGGAGGGTGAACACAGCTAAGCAAATGCAGAGCTGCCACAAACATGAGCTGCAAAGCACTTAAAGCACCAAGCCCTTCTGCCATCCGGGGTTGGAGCAGCACAGCAGGCAGAGCAGAAGTGTAGGCAGCACCCTTCCCCAATACCCTGTTTTCTGCCTGGGCACGCCCCACTGTTCTGGAAACAGCAGCATCATTTTTATAGTGTGACACATCTCTTTCAAAGAAGGTGTTGCAAGAAACAGGACAACCTGACCCAACCTCTCCACCAACCTTTCAACCCACAGTCAATGCTTAAGGGAGCAGTGCTCTCTGGAGACAAGGAAGGACTGAGAAGACTGGAAGGGGCCTTTTCCTGCAGGCTGTAACAACCACCTCTGTTCCCTGGGGTAAAAAGACAGACAGACGAGAGAGAAAAGAAAGAAAAAAGTTACCTACAACCTGTGTCATGTCACCAATTTGTTCCAGTGAGAAACAGTCCTGCAAGTCTCTGGCTTACAGTGCTTTTACTGAGGCAAGTGAAAATGAAAAGCTAAAGTGAGTATACAAGTACTTTGGCCATGTACGTGTCTCTGCTGTATGGCCAGGTCCCCCCCCACAGCGTACAACTTCTCCCCTCCCAGCGCATCAAAGCACCAACTACCAACACCAAAATGTGCAGCACCAACCGCCCCCCGACCCCGCTGCACTTGATTTCTCACCCCTCTGATGGATCAAGGTCTATTTCTAACAGGTGTCTGCCTCTCCACTACATTCCTCTCAATGCACAATAAACCTCCTCCTTCCCTGTCTCTCCTTTGAAAGGCAAAAAAGAGATGTGAGCTTGCAGGTGACAAGGAAACCGTAAGAGCTGTTTGGGTTTGCCCAGTGCTGTTCCAGCAGGCAGTACAAACCCTCCCGCGCCCCCCTGCTAACAGCCCTGTCCCTCTGACCTGCACAGCCTAATTGCTTCACTCTCCCCTGGGCCCCTTCGGGCACGGCCACGCACAGCTCCTGCGCTGCCTTGCAGCATCCCCCTGCCCCGTCCCGTGTTCCAGCTGTGGGCTCCCAGTCAGAGCCAGGGGCTCTCCGCAGCCCGGCCAGACTGCTCCTCCCACTCAGCCTTCCTAATCCTTTTGTTTTCCCCCTACCTTGTTTATACTGGATAAAAATTAACTCAAAATGAAAACACTACACTGGAAGCTAAATTATGTTTGAACGCGATTAAAACTCCTTCTGCAGACAGCGTGTGGTGCCAACACATAGACCTTTCCTCCAGCTTGCTTTCTGCCTGGATATTCAGATGCTCCCAATCCTGGAGCTTCTTGGTGATTTTTGGCACCTTCTTACCCCCCAGGAGCCAGTGCCATGTTTAACAGGCAGTTAAGCGCTCTAAGTAGATATAGCAGAGACATCCCGTCTGCCTAGTCACCTACCAGCTCCACCACAGCTCCTTTAAGGGACACGCCAAACTGATTGCCAACAGCAGGAAAACTGAGGCATGAAGTAGGGCAAATGGGGCTTGAAAAGCTTTGGGAGCACAAGCCAAACGTGGCCACTGCTGGGTAGGCTTAAGGCCACCTCCAGCCCCATGGTCAAACAGATGCCCAAATCATTTGCAGTCATTAAAGACACAGTGGGGGAGCTGAGGGGTAATTGGCAGAGGAGCTCTCCTCATGGCAGCGAGCTGCCCACTGAGAGCTGCTGGCAAAGAAGCTGCCCCGTCCATCCCAGGGACGGCTGCAGTTCGGTGGGGGAGTCAGGTCTCAAACCCACTCTCTGCCACAAACTGACTCCAGGATTTGGCAACACTAATGACTGCAAAAAGAAGAGTGGCTAATCCCCTCCCCAGCCCAGCTTTGTACATCTCACACTATCTTCTCTGCTCTGGGAAGTGGAACAGCAAGATAATCTGAATATTTCCTTTTGCCTCTGATCTTTGCCCCGGAGAAACTTGTTACCCGTTCCCCAGGGCTGTCCAAGTCACCATCTGGCCTCGGAACTACAGCAGCAAACACAGTCCAGCATTTCAGCCTAAAACTAATTTGCTTTCTTTCCCCACTTGACAGCTGAATAAATACTTTGTCCTTGCCATTTGAAAAGGGGAGCTGCAGCGAAGGTTTTTTGTCCACTGTAGCTACAAGCGCCAGCCTTCTTTCCAAATTAGGCCTGAACAAGCAGCTCGAAGTGAACACATTTATTCCACAAATGTAACCCCTTTCTGTTCACAATCAACCACGAGCAGTTTACAACTTCTTCTAATTTATTTCTTGTTTGCTGTTATCCATCAAGCCATTTTGGCCACCGATTGTTTCTTGGACCTGCCAGCTATTTCGCTGAATGGGGTAAGCAACGTTTATTTTGTGGGCACAGCAACATCCCTGCTTGAAAGGAGAGAGCCTAAGGGTCAAGGCATCCACGCCAGCCTCACGGAGTGACCATCCTACAATGACTGCTCTCAGAGCTCATTAGACCCTACTCTTTCGCTGACCGTTTCTGCCTCCAAATTTATTTGCTAAAACACTCTCGGAAACGACAAAGCAGCCTACGCAGCTGAGGAAAATTCAATTTTTCATTTGAGCAAGTATTCCAAGGAAATCAGGCATTTGCCCAGCTCTGAAACAAATGCATGATTTAGGCAATTCCGTAGTTATTGGATAAGTACTGTCAAATTTTACAATTAGAGTAATGGATTTAACTTCCAATGTAATTTCCATATGGATAAACTGAGCTCCTCAAGTACATTTGCCCATGTGTTCCCTGCATCACAGTTAATTAATATAAAGCTATTTAATAACCTCCACTTAAACACAAAAGACTATTCAGACTCTTCAGACTCTTCTGGCATCAGTAAAAGGAACAGCCTCCCAGAGTGTTACACCAGCTGTAGACAAGAGTGAAAGAAAATTTAATTAAGAGCGATCGAGAGCAAGACAGTTGCAAACAGAAATCAGATGTTATAAATGCTCTACGTGGTGACTACCCCAGCTCCCTAAAGGGTTAATAATGCCATCTAGCACCACCTTCCAGGTGCTAGAGATGTGCCCAAAAGAGAACTTAGGGGATGTGGAAAGTGGTGGGGCTGGGAGCCAAAACCAGGCAAAAGTCAAGCCGGGAGCAGCAGGGGTTCAGCATGGTCCATGCAGTGACACTGCTGCAGCTATGCCCAACACTGACAGCGGCACCACATTGAATAGAAAGGAGCTATAGAAACAGGCTGTTTGGAAGCAGCTTCAACAATGGCATCAACATATATAGTTTCTGCAGATGTCTTTGGGTGCTTAAAGAAAGTTAATTGCTCATTAACGAAATCCAAGCTGATTAATTTCTGATGCGCAGCATTTGACGAGTGATGCTGAGTTATTGCCTTCCTGGCTGATTTCCGAAAGAAGCATATGAATTGGGTTCACAGGATAAACACAACCAAAGTTTCCACTAAGAATGAGTAAGTGGCAGAGTCTGAAATAGCTGGGGATTTTCGTTACAATGGAGAAAGCTTTATTGCTTGTGTGGATTAATTTGAGGAATATTGCAGAGCTCGTAAAACCACTAGCAGAAAAACTATGTAAGGCTGAATGTTGGCTGCACAGCAGAAATAAAACCACTTATTTTGACAGGCGGGAGGCCACCATCCAGAAAACTTGATTTCAGGGAACAGTGCATTTACAAAACAAACTTTGTGGTGCATATGACCAGCTGCCATCAGGAACCTAGACAAGAGGGAAAAAAAAATGCATCTTACTCCACAGGAAATGCAGAGCAAGTAGGAGGGCTGTGTCGTTCAGGCTGTGCTCTGGCAAGGGCCAGATGGTATCTTCACCAATTGCTTGGGACTCTCTTGACCCTGCCCTGCAGGACCTTTATCACAAGCAAAGGGGAAAGAAGAGATATTCTTTCTCTTGCAGTGAGTGAAGCATTTCTCTGCTTGTCACAAGCCAAGTTTGGAACACTGTGTGGAAGGAACGCTGCCAGCCCCACAGGTCCAAGCTGGTTTTTGAAGCAATGTGTCGTACTGGAAAGACCCTAGTCCAAAGAAAATTGGAGCCTGCATACCTTTTGGTGGGACAGGCGGAGTAAAGACTCTAGCACTTCTCGTTGCTACTCAGGCACATCACTAGCAGCACCTCACTGCCTAGAGAGGCAGTGGACAGCCCTCCACTAACATCTGATGTTGACTCAAACATTATCTAGCACTCAAGGACCACTCTCTCTCTCGCATCATACCTTCAAGGCCATACAGGGACTGTACAAAACACAGCAAAAGTAGGAACAAAAACCACATTGGGAAGCAAGGATAACAGTAAGAGAGCATTTGTCTGCATGTGAGACAGCTCTCCATGGGTATCACCTAAGGGAGAGGACTGAAGAGGCAAGTAAAGAAGGAACTCCCTTTGGTGAATATAGGAAGGTAAAAATGGCCACTGAACACTCCGAACCCTCTCTGGTCAGGGGGCAAGGTGAAACTGCCTCCTGAGGGAGGAGAATACAGCCCTCTGGGCAATGGGGAAGGGGCTACGGGCAACTCAAGGGTGAGTGGGAATCTCTAAAGCAGGAGAGCTGAATGTGTGACACATTGTGGAGTAAGGAAGTCAGGAGAACCCTCGCACATACAAGGGCAGGAGCAAAGAAACAAACTGCTGCTCTGCATTTCTCTTGTGCCCCATCATTGAACAGCTAGCGGAATTCTTCCTTACTGGAAGCAAGCAGTATGGAAAGGGCAAAACAGCCCAGCCAAAAGCATAAAGCTGGCCTGTGCTGTGCTTCTGGAAGTGGAAGATGCAAAGCCCTCCAGAGCAGAATCCATGCCTGTGAACTGAGCTGCAGCTCACTGGATGTGCCAGCACACGAGCCATGCAGCAAACCCCCAAGGCTCTAGACCCAAAGATTGTGTGACCACCCCACAGGCACTGCCCAACTGACAGATCAACCCAGTAGCAGTGGCAGGATGAGAACAGGTAGACATGCCTGACAGGCCAACTTCCTCGCTCCTGACAGCCATGCTGTCCTAACTCAGGGATGCTTGTCCAGCCTTCCAAGGGAGATCTGTCCTCTTTGCACCTATACACCTCCCACGCTTTGGCACCTTGACTTGATCACCTTCTCTCCTCCTGTCAGGCAGCAGACTAGCAGACCGTTCCTGTGACTAGCAAAAGGGCATCCCTAAGATCAGCAATCAGAGAGAAAAATCCCTCTCAACATTTTCCAACAAGGACTTCAAGTTGGCACTCAGGAATCAAAAAAGAAAAGCATTTGGAGCGAAAATATCAAGCCTAAAGATGAGCATTTGCTAGCGGGAGAGCCTTATCTACAGGGGGAATTAGAAGGTTCATCAGCAATAGCCAAGGATCACGGGCTTTGTAGGCAATTATCTTTATGCTGCAGAAAATCAGGCATCTCTCAGAAGGTTGCAACAGGATTGCAAGACTCTGGGCTGGAAGGAAAAAACACAGTATCTGCTTTTCTGCAAAGAGAAGATCACTGGCTTATTGTACAGATATGTGGAATTGGGAAAGGGGGTAACTCAGAAGAACAGTGTGAACAGGAGCACTCTCAGCCCTAGAGGACTTAGCCGATTCTTCCAAAGGGGAGCTCCTTTCTTAGCAAACTACAGAACCATGGGAAATTCATTTCATGGTTGTCTGCTCTGGTAAAACCCCTGACTGAATGGACTCAAAAAGGTAAACGTTGCGGCTAGTCATAGGAAAATCATTTGGTACAGCTAAACAAACCTCAGCATCAGGCCAAGTGTCAGGCATTTGGCACCTACCTTTCTGCAGAGCAGGCTGAGGCTCCCCTTCCTGTTACGAGATTGCATAGACTGCAAAGAGGCATCCCCAGAGTGTTGTGGAAAACTGAAAGGAGGTATGCAAACAGATGGACAGAGCCCTCAGACAGGTCTCTTGGAACAAAGATGTTCCTCTACCCACAGAAGAGGAAGCAACCTTCACTAAAGATTTCCCAGTAGAAGAGCAGACCCCTGTAGAGAGTTCACAGATGTGGGTTATGTTACAGCACATACATAGTTATTTGCATTGCTCCTGGCCAGTTACGACCAACACAGCTCAGATTAAGTTAGCACAACCCATAGATACGCTCTAAGCCTACAGGTTGGGCCCCAGGCAGCTCTGAATCCAGCAATGCTGAAGTCCACCCCTTCTACCCTGAACCAAGTGCCACTACAGCAGAGCACCAAACACGAGTTACAAGGGAAGAACAGCTCTGAGCTTGGCATGCATGTGCCAAGTCAGCTGAATTTAACCGTCTCTCCTTCAAATTCATAAATCAGATGTTCCCTGGAATCTCAGTCAGTCATGGTCTAAAATCCCTGGATTTCACATTCTTCTGGAAGTGCATTTTGCACTAACTTAAGTTTCACTAGAAACACATCAGTAGCATCAAAGAGGACTTGGAAGTAATGTGCAGCACTACTGCTGGCCACAGCCCCTAGATTGAGCAACCGCTCCCAAAGTGAAGCAGCAGAAGCCCTGCTTGGGACTGCTTCCAGCACCTTAGGCACTCCTCTGGAGGAGAAGTCTTATTCTCCACCCCGAGGCTAAGCAGCACAACTCTTAGCAGGAGAGCTGCACTCGAGCAGCCTGTCCTGCAAGCAATCCCAGCTCAGGTGGGAATCAACGCCTTGCCTCAAGAATGCAACCAGAGCACAGCGAAACATGTTTTGGGGGCTGACAGCCCACCACAGGTGAACAAAAAGCTGCTACGTAACTCCAAAAGCACTGCAGCCATCCCCCCTGCACCATACAGACTTTCAGGTGGGCACTCACAGAGGACTGCACATTCTTCTGCTCCCTTCCAGACCTCTTTGAGGTTTGCCTCCACGCCCCAAAGTGGTTTACGCACATTGCACTGAAATCTGTGATTCCGGGGTTGTTGTGCTACAAAAAAAAGCTACGAGCCAGTCCTGAAACAGGAAGAGTCCCGTGAAACAAGGTGACCATGGGCAACCCAAAGCAAGAAAAAGCAAAGCATCCTGCTGCAGCTGTGGGCCTTGTGCAGACCTGGTGAAGCAGCGGAGTAGCTGCCTGCATTTCCACAGCATGCTCAAGAGCAGCGGAGCTGGCGTGTGCCAACAAACCAACTCCCTGTACTTATTACAAAAAGGTTTAATGCAGAACTCCTGTCTGGCTCATTTGCCAGAAAACAGCTTGCGTGAATTTGCTGTCAGGCACTCCAGCCATTCACGGCAGCCTCTGTCTCCCCTCCGATTTCAGTAGAAATCCTGGGATCAAACATACCCCTGCCCCAGCTGCACTGTTATCTGAAGTATTACTCACTCTAGCTAGCAAAGATGCTCTGTAAATCCTTCCTGCCGCTCATTTGTAGCGGTGTGAAAGCCTCGTCAAGGCCTTCAGGCCATGAGCCTAAAAACCTCTCAGGATCAGGGGCAAAGAAAAACTGTTTTGACTGTTCTTGAAAAGCATTCTTGGCGGCAGCGGGATGCAGAGTCAGTGCCTCAGCAGCAAGCCCAGCACAGCAGGGCATCAGCGAGGGCAGCCAGACTCCCGCGTCGCCCGATCTGCTGGTGCCAAACCCAGAAGAGACAAACTTGCCTTTCTCACTCACAGAGGTGCCTTTCAGGACTAGAAACTGCCTCCGTAATACAAAAATCAGGAAGAGAGGTAATATATCAGAAGAGTCCTCTTAATCCCTAAGCTGCCTGAAAAGATTTAAATTAAACCCGTTAGGATTAAATAGGCACATCCTTCCCATAGGCATGGCAAAAGAAAAGAAAAGACCTTCTTCCTCTGCGGCGAATGCTTCAGCAGATAAAGCAATAAAGCAAAGACAATCACCTTGCACCAGTGGGCTTACTTGGGTCCAAAAGAGAGGTGACACTGTGCAGATGCACAGCCTGCCTGTGGGTTTTCTTGTTTCCCCGCATTTCAAAGCCACCCGGGGGTTCTCAGCAGCACAGGAACCCTCAAAGCTTTGACTCAGGTTTCTTCTAAACTAAAGTTATATTGTAAAAGCAAATATTTTCACTAAAGTTTAAAAAAAAAAAAAAAAAAAAACACAACCAAACCAAACTATGAGAAACTTTTCAAAACTGTAAGCTCTTTGAAAAAAATCTTTCATCAAAGTGATTAGGAGTTGGTGAAGCATGGGCCTGCTGAGGATAGCGCTCACTGGCAGATCTCCAGTTACCTGATGCATGTCATTATGTTTTGAACTATTACTGTATCTCTACGGGTCCAAATCCTGAGGGTATCCACTTCAACACCACCGCATGAGAACAACTGATTCTCATAGTAAACGTGACGTCTAAACTTGATCTTACAGAAACAGAGACATGGAGGCAGCTAAGAAACATTTTAAATGCGAATCTAGTAATATAAAAAGAAGCAAACAAAGAACACAAGCAATTCTCTGAGCTTAGCACCCAGCTTTCAAAGAGCAGTTAATGGGGGAAAAAAACAACAAACATTTTTTCCTGGTTTAGAAAATTAGAAAAAATTTACCTCGACTTAAAGAGAGGTCAAATTGTGCAACTTTAAACAGTTCTTTTACCAGGTCACTGATGAGAGTAAAACTAAGCTTCAGGTGGAAAAAAACTGAGGTTGAGACACTTGCGGAAAGGAGCACAGAAGTCACGTTACTGGAGTGATTTAAAATTGGGCTGGAGGAAAGCACTTTGGAATTAATCTTCAGGGAAATCCTGAAAGGGTCCAGATGAGAAATGAACTCGTTGGTAGTCCTGAGCCCTCTTACAGGAGGACATCTCCTGGTATTCACTCAGTTCATCTGCACCATTTGCAAATACTCTCTACTAACTCAGAGCTCAGAGTTTTAACTGAGTCAAGAGAGATCAACGTGCAGACACTTAAAAACTACTTGGATTAAATGGGCTAGACTTGGCTGTAGATCGTCATCATGCCTGCCTTTCCCTCAACATGGCCTGAAGAAAACCCCACTGCTATAAATGTATCAGAGAACGATGTTTGCATGCAAAGCCTTCTTCAGTTTTCAGCTGCTCAACCTGTGCTCTTCCTGATGAACTCTTGGAAAGGAAGCTCCTTTGGAGAAAAGGAGACTGCTCATATGAATAAGGACTATCAGGTCATATTCTGCACTCCAAAAGGCTTTAAGAACATGACACGAGTGATGCAATTCCCTGTGTAACCACTCACACAAAATAATCCAGACATGCTGGACGGAGACATCCAGTCAAAGCCCACGAGGGACGTAACTGCTAGAGCTCTGAAGCAAGGTACCAAGTTGGGTACCAAAGAGACGGCTACCCCTAACTGTAAACCCACATGAGCAGTCTTCAAGGGGATCACCAGAGAGCTCTGAGCCAACGTTCCGCAGAGGGAAGGAACCATGACCCTGCTCTGTGACTTCAACAGGAGGACAATGCTATTTTGTCCATTGCTTTACATCCCAGATAGCGGGAATGAAACACTAGCTCCGAATTTGCTCAGAAAATGCTTGGAAACATTGAATTTCAAGGCCTCCATTCTCGCAGAAGCCAAACTAAAGGCACTGCTGATTCAGCAAAATAAAAGGCATCCCACTTTCAAGTATGCTCACAAATTTTGATGGTCTGCATAGCGATTATAGCGTTTCTGCAAGCAGGAAATTAATGCAGAAACCAAGCCTGAAACACATCCATGATGTGAAATTAAGCTCAGTGCAGAGACCTGTGGCAGAATCCAGACAGGCCTCAGATCAGATTCCCTACTCCTCTCTCAAGGGCGTAGAGAAGGGCATAGCTATCTTTCTAGACTGAGACTGGAAAAAGGTGAAGAGGTGGAGTTGGAATGGGAAACCTTGAAACATCTGATAGTCTCAGCCCTCATGAACCAAGGCAGAGCTTTTACTAAAAAACATTACGTCCAGTTGGATCCAGTGAAGAACCCTGTCCACCACCTCCCATAAGAACATGGGAACCTCAGCCTTCCTCCAGAGCCTGACAGCTGCAGATGCCCCACACAAGCTCATAGGGTGTACACCTGTCAACAGCCCAACAGTGTCAAGTGGCACAGTTTTCACCCCTCCTCCCAGCCAAACAGCATTTTCTGGGGACAAGGGAACAACACAGGAGAATAATGCCTGGCCTAATAGCGCGTTCAGAACTGCAGCTCCCAGATATGAAGAGCCTGTGTGTCTGTATATACGTATTAAGTACTTCCTCCACTATACAACTAATCCGATTAACAGCTTTAGGAAACTCTGAAATGTTATAATTCAAGGGGTCCCATTCATAAAAGGTCTTAGGCTGTTTCTGTACAGAGGTTGCATTCTTCCCACTGGAAATAAAAAAGCGGAGAGCAGGACTTTCTCCCAGGGAAGAATGGGTCCCAATCCCCACCATGCTGAAGTAGACCACCCTCTTACAATTCACATGAGTGTCAAGCAAGCCCCACAAGAGAAGAATCAACTCCTCCTGCCCCTGCAGAGAGCCCCCTCGCAGGGCAGGTGAAGACAGAGATCCCTCTGTGTGTGCTCCGCAGAACGGGGGCTGCTGTTTGTCCGCTTGCACTTCCAGGGGCTGATAGCCAGGGGGACGAATGAAGCCTGCCGAAGGTGAGGACAGGGCCAAGTGAGTGACACAACATCACCACTCTCCTAATGCAAAGCATCGTACGATGCACCAGCTCTGCCTCGGTCGATAACAGGTGCCAGGAAGAGACTAGTCCAACCACACAACATGAGCCGTGGTTGTAAGAGACCAATGCCTGCATGTCCTGGTTTCGGCTGAGATAGCATTAACTTTCTTACTAGCAGCTGGTACAGTGCTGTTTTGGGTTTGGGATGGGAATACTGATGACAGCACACTAATGTTTTTGGTTATCGCTAAGCAGTCAAGGCCTTTTTTGCACCTCACACCGCCCTGACAGCGGGTAGGCTCGGAGAGCACAAAAAGTTGGGAGGAGACACAGCCCAGATAGCTGATCCCAACTGACCAAAGGAATATTCCACACCATATGACATAACGCTCAGCATATAAAGCTCAGGGAAGAAGAAGGAAGGAGGGGACTGTCAGAGTTGTGGTCAGAGTGTGGTCGGAGTTGTCTTCCCAAGTAACCATTATGTGAGATGGAGCCCTGCTTTCCTGGAGATGGCTGAACACCTGCCTGCTGATGGGAAGTGGTAAATGAATTCCTTGCGTGGTTTTTGCTTTACTTATTAAACTGTCTTTATCTCAACCCATGAGTTTTCTCACTTTTACTCTTCTGATTCTCTCCCATCCCACTGCAGGGGAGCGAGTGAGTGGCTGCGTTGTGCTTAGTTGCCAGCTGGGGTTAAACCATGACACTGCATTACATGATACAGATGTGGGTTATAAAACTCAGTTCACTTGCCAGATGGCGCAGGTCTGGCACCAGTACTGAGTGAAAAGAAATATGGTAGATCTGACAACTAAAAAAGCCACCAGACCAAACTAATACAGTCAAACACCGCCTGGCTTTGCTTCCCCAGTAGTCTCCTCATCTAACTTCAGGAACTGACAACGGGATGTGGAAGAGATGAACACCGTCCATCTCACTCACTTAGTCCTCATTTTCTGATTTACCTTCTCCTCTGAAGGCAACCTACTCCTAATCACCTGTCACCTGAGAACGTGTCACAGCCTGAAACACGATATGAACGGCTAAGTGACACGACAGTGCAGGATAATTGCATTTCCAGGGAGCAATCCGTAATCTGAAGAACTGGACAGCCCTCCTCTGCCCAGAATGTCAGCATCTGCATCACTTTAATCAGTTAAATCAACATCAAAAGCATGCCTTTGTGCTGGATGTGTCATCTTGCACACTCATCCCAACAGGAAGCTGGAGCACTGATCCCCAGAACAGGACCTGCACAGTGCTTAGATGCTCTGAAACCAAAGCTAGACGGTCACAAGAACACAGAACCAGCCATCGGTCCTTACAAACAATACAATATGAGCTGAGATGCACAGGGGTCAGGTGAACATGTGATTTCAGTGATTTCTGGCTCTACCCAACCTTTCACCCTACTTGCTAACCTAAGAGTGTAACAGGAGAGAGAGAAGTTTGTCCTGACCTGCTCTATCTCCAGTCCCTCTGATATCGCTCAGAGCTCAGACTTCCAACAATTTCTCTCTTGCAGCATAAAGTGGAGCAGAGGCAACAACACTGCAGGGAGCCCTCCAAACCAGCAGCAGAGTGTTTCAGAGACGGTTAGAGCTGGAGTCCAGTCAGAGCTCCTGAGTCAAGAAACAACTCTGGTCTGGCACAAGACTGAGCATGCATAAGATCTGTGTAGGAGGGCAACATAAGCATATGTTATCCCATCTATTGGCTTATAGAAAATTAATGCAATTGTTAACCTATTTCAGTTATAACACCACTTCAGGGGTAGTCTGTATGCAAGACTGCAGTGGGTTTTACCTAGGTAGATGGCTGAAAAAATGCATTATTCCATTAAGATCATACATTGCACAAAAAGCAGGGGAAGACAGGAAGAGTCAAAACCAATGCCAAACTGAGCGGCCCTGTTTCAGACACGTTTCCTTCCAAATTTGCAGAAAGGCAGTTCCTTGTAGAAAAAGACCAGCGCTGTAAATTTGAAAATCTTCTCTCTCAGACAAGATAGGATTCGCTACATCAAACTGTAATTCGGTTTTTGTTTAACAAAGTTCAGAGCTGGATCCCACCCTCAGTCACACAACTAAGCTCTGCATGCACCTCCCTGCCTGTGGGAACAGGCGTCATGAGTGAGAGGGAACTCCTTCCTCCCTAAGGACAAAACCAGGGGAAAGAAGGCACCACCACCCTGGGGCTGCCCTTACCTGAAGTGTGTCTTGCGTTGCCATCTGAGTGCTTTGTTAAGTCAACAGTTCTGTCTATTTGAAACAGCTTCAGATCATCTTCATCTAAAGCGATATCTCCCCAAAAGGCAGCTGGAGAGAAACAAACTGTAATTAGTTTAGTTTTTATTTTGGAAGGAAAGTACAGTTTCTGCGTGGCCCGTATGGCACTGAAAAGGCAATACTCCATGGACCAGAAAAAGGTAATACACAGCAGCAGTTTTAAAAATACAAACAGAGTGGACATCGCTGGAAGCCAGGTGTCAGCATTTAAATTAAAGCCACTGTGCAGATCCACCAAAAGAAGCTGATTAGCTGGGACTCCTCGTGTTAATTGTTGTTACAGGTCTGGCTCTCAACCAGCCACTAAAGTGGTAGCGTTCACTCTTCATTAAAGCCTACAAGGAGGGCAATCACTGGTACTTCCCCAGTTAGCATGAACGAGTTAGCTAAGTTGCAGCTCAGATCCTGAGATGTTGCATCCGCACCATCCCCAGGCCAACAATTTGCGTTAAGTCAGGACAGTGGTGAAGGACTCAAGCTCGGCAGCATATGTCTAAAGGCTACAGTTGTCAGCCTGCAGGACCTCATACACACATTTAGCACTCAGACACACTGCATTGCTCTAAATCCAAGCTGAGAGCCAGCCTACCATTTCCACTTCAGCAGAGAAACACCAGTTATTTGTCCCCTTGTGGATCAGTTACCCAGATTTAAGTTTGCAGAGGTTTTTAATTGTGTAAAATCCTTGAGTTTCAGCCAGAAGCCATGAAAATAAGGTAAACAAACTGATACCTCAACATTCACAGCTCAGAGAAACAGACTAGAAATCATTTGAGTGGAAAAAATTACACCCTGGGAGTATCCTGACCAAGTTGATGCTGCAGTGTGTAGTTACCATTTTGGGAATTTGAACAAAATAAACATAGGCGATGAAGCAGTTGACCAAGTAGAACAGATCTTTCAGAGATAACAAACAGGTTACAAACAGAGCTATTATAACTCATACAAGAAGCCTGCATAGGTTGATGAAAAATAATTTAAAAAACAACAACAACAAAAAAACCCCAACAGAGCAAATTAATTGGTGGTACCAGTTCAAGAGAACTCAGTAAGTCAGACAAGGACCAATGTTGAGTCACTGTCTGCAACAGTGACCAGATTTGATGGAATCATTTTTTCTTCTCTTCTTAAGTCAACAAAATTTACATTACTGGGAAGGGGCAGGGGGGATGGACATCCCATTGCTACACTAGCAACATCACTGATCAAAGTATGTTAGGTCTGAGAAACCAATGGGTTTTACTGATCATCTCACTTTCATTGCCAAGATCAAATGAAATATAGACCCTTGCCTGAATATCAGAAACCTGCAATCAGATCTGTGACAACTGAATTATGAAAGGTTAACTCGGAGAGGTTTTTTTGTGATACAACATGGCACTGGTTCTGAAGCAGCACTTACCTCCTCTATTCTGCATCTCAGCACCTCAGTCAGTACAACAGCATTTGCCAGTGTCACTGTTCCGTGACATGCGAATGGCAAGAAGTCTTTGCCTTCTACTGGCGCACATCCCAGCTACCACGAACGGCCTCAGCCAAGAGCTGCTACAGGCAGCAAAGTCCTGACATGAGCAGAGCGGGGCTCCGATGCTTCCCCCTTTCCCTGGAACAAAAGGTGTTTCCCCTGGTTACCTGGCCACAGCAGAGGAATGGGAGACAGCCTCAAAGGAGACTGGATCTGGCTTTTTGGTTGGGTCTCCTTGACAGTGCTACCAAACCTGAGAGTACAGAAACATGGCAACGGGTCCAGAAGAGACCATAGTTAGTGCAGACAAACCTATACACAGAGTGACATCATTTTTAACTACACAAATTCAGAACTCGGGCTCTCCACAACTTCTTGGCAATCCAAGCCCTCACGATGAACAGAGGACCACCTAAAATACTGTCAGAACCCCACCAGCTACCAAGCATGGCCAAACATCCCAAGCTGATTGGAAATGGCCAGTGGAAGGAAGCAGAGTCATAGACTCCTGTGACTGCAATTTGAAGAAAAGACATTTTATCCATCCAGAGAAATTATTTGCTCAGGACAATGTTGCAGTCACGGGACAGAGATGCAAACAGCATCCCGTGCCACCTGCTTCCCTCCCCAGCCACATTCGGCAAGTCACTATTATACTGGCCAACTAGATATCCATTCCCTACCCTCCCGCCAAACCTATCATCCCGTTTCAGCCCCAACTTGGGCGCTCAGTGGCTCTTTTCCATTAGTACCACACCGTTTGTTTCTCAGGCTAAGGTAGCCCAAGCCAAAGCACAGCTTTCAGGGCAAGCCTGCAGCACGGATCAACAGAATTGATACATTTTTCTTCCCAATGGAAGGCAACAGTTTTCTCCCAGCCCTAGCAAAGGAATGTCTTTCTGTTACAAAGCCATACATCATCCTGAAAGACGGTCCACTACAAAAGCTGAATTTCCCTCGCATTTATTTCCAGCTCTCTGCAGTCCCAGCGTGCTCCAGGGGAACCATGATTTATCACAGTCCCGGACCAGCTGAACAACTTTCCTCACTGGAAGTCTCGGCTGAGAATGCTGCACTGCAACTTCTCCTGGGCTGTCAAAGGCTCCTTCCTAAAGGCACGCAAACCTGAAAGAGGGTTGTTTCCACCCCAAGGGAGCTGTCCCACAGGAAAGCCCAAGCACTTTATTTTAAAGGGTCACAAGTTCAGAGACTGCTGGCAAATGAAGCACCTCAAAGCATCCCTTCTGAGCTCCTTTACCAAGGTCTCTTTTCTAATTTAATGTGGGAGGATTTCCAAAAATGAAAACAAAAACAAACAAACCAACCAACCCCTAAAATCTCCAAACAGCAGGCTAACAAACTTGGAAACCAGTATTTCTCTTGGCAGGGCGCTCTGCAGTGTACAGCCAGGTGCAAACTCTTAACACTCGGAGCAACAGTGTGCCAGCTTTTCTTTAAGAAGATGCATGAATCGCTCTGAATAGTAAGCACCAGAGAAGCTCTTACTGAGGTTGATGGAGCCAATATGAGAGAGTTTGCTTCCATGCTAGATGAGTAACCTGCACCAACCACCCCGAATATTTAACCTCACCACCTCCTAGCACATGCAATCAGGTAGCATTTGTCTGTTGGGGCAAAGGGGAAGGACGACTGTGTTTAACAAACAAATCCAGCACCCAAATGAAAAAAGCAGCTGGGCAAGCTGTCTTCATTTTCAGCACATTTCTCCCCCAGGAAAACAGTCCACATGCTGCTGCCTGTATTGCATGTGAAGCACAGAGGTGCCATGATGCCTGGAAAGGTATGGCAGATGGCACTGGAGAACACCTCCTTCTAGGCAGAGGACAGGCTGAACCGTTTCTCCAGGTGCTTCACACACAACCACAGAGTCCAAACCCACCAATGCCTTCACAGTTTTCATTTTCCTCAGTAACTTTGGGGGGGGAGCAGGCTTTGGCACACTTCAAAGCAGTGTGACAGCCCAAAGCATCTTCTTCATAAAACCTTCACCACTCTTCCCTGCAAATCACCTTCAATCTGTTTTTTTCCCCTCAATACCCCCAAGCAACTCCCTTCTCCCATTCCCTGCCTCCTTTCCCTCGTTCCGAGTAGCACAATCTGTTTTCAGGGGAGAAAAAGAATTTTGCTGTCTCTTATGAGAACTCCATACAAAAGTGTTCACAACAGCCCAAAATATTCCTTTTCCATGAAAAGTGTGTTTCATCCAGGTCTTTTAACAAAATTCTTGTCCTTTCTTTTTTCTTTACTCCCCCCCCTCCAAGACAAAGTAAGGGCGGGGAGGTGGGGGGGTGGGAATCACCAAGAAAAGCTTCTGGTACTAGCCAGAAAACTGAGTAACATTGTTTTCAAAATACATCTCAAAACAAAATGCAATATTGCGATTTGTTAAAAAGAGGCTGATCTCTGACACTTCAAGACAAATACCCGGGGATGGGTATCGTTCACCCTCACCGCAGTCAGCTCCAAGTTTATACAAGTATGAGAGCCACTTGAGAAGAAGAATATAACTCCACACTTGGGAAATCATCATCCAATGTCTGTGGTTGAACTGGTCTCCAGCCACCAAGCTGAAGCAAAAAACTTTCACCCTTTTGCCTGCCACAATGCCTTGCCAGGAAGCCTCCATTCCTGCACCAGGGCATCAGTTTAGGCCATAGATTTATGCTGATGACAGGGACCAGCAAAGCAGTCACCCTCTGGATGCTATGGGAGACCACTGCAATTTTCCCTCTAGCACCCATCAGAACCAGCTGTGACAGATTCACAGAAAAAGAGGCCTTGGAAAGAGGCATACCCTGACTGCCAAGAAAGCTCCCTCCATCACACTCCACCTCAAATACAGACTCTTTCACCAACTAAAGCTATTATTAAGAAATGGCAGGTTTTAGGCGCTGAACGGAATCTGAACCTAGATTGAGGACCATGCCCTCTAACTTGAACCAAAGGAGCCCTGTTTCTGCGGGACCAGAGCCATTCAAAGTTAGTGCATGTCACCAGCTTGAGGGTCTCATCTGAACTTGCAGCCAGCTGGCACAGCTCACGCTGACAGACTTCATTTCAGTTCTTCTAGCATAGTTTTAACACAGTTTTGCTGGAAGGACTTCACTCTTGCTCAGCAGGTTTCCCACAGTGCAGTACAGCAATAAGCATGAAAAACAAGTAGCAATGTGAACCCAAGCAGATGCCTCAGTCTTGTTTCCTCAATACTCATGACTCAAACTCAGTTTTTGCTAGTATTCACAGCCTCTGTGTGTAGATGGTTCTCAAGCAGGGATGCCTCATGACTACTTGTGCCAGTGCAAAATATCCAAGGAAGAACCATTTGCACAATTAACCGTGGCATCTCCAATTCTGTGAGCATCAAGAGATGCCATTGACAGGCAACCCAGGTAGCAGACTCAACTGTATCACCTAAGCGATGAGCCACACTCGCTGCTCGTGGCTCACAGTGCAATCAAAGGGTATGCTCTGAGCCCACCCACGAGATCAATCACACGTGTATTTGCAAGGAGCAATGTCTATCCCCACCCAGATCTCTGCTCTCTATCATCTGCGTTACTAAAAGATCCTAGGGCACCAGCTCTTCTTCTTCCAGAGGTGACTGCACCATATCCAAATAGTACACAGGAAAATCAATGTCCCACCTTGGCCACATGAGCTATGGGCAAGGAGTGCTGGGCATACGCAGACACAGGTAGGCAATAATGAGTGCCATCTCCTGGCAAACAGCAATATGAATATTCATGCATTGTCAAAAACATGCAAGTCATTTTTGAACATTGGCTGATGCTTCCCAGCCTGACAGGTCTGAGTGCTGGGAGATTTAATTTTCAGGACTGGCCACACTTTCATTAGGACTAACACTCTGCAGTCTAACAATAAATAAATCAAAAGTGTGTTCCCAGCACCTCCATATTTCTTTCTTCACAGGAAGACAGGTCTGCTGCTGAACTGCCTGCTGGCACAGGAACCAGCAGAACAGTATTCTGAAGTATGCTAAGAAAGATTTATACCTTGAGGAAAAAAACTCACCACATTCCTTTGGACAAAGTAACAACTGTGTCAGAGGGAAGAGTGAAGCCTCAAAATAAGGCAGAAACCAGTGAAAGAAGAGAGAGGAAAAATCCTAAACCAACACTTTGGAAATAGGGCCAGATCCTGAGCATTGAACACTGGAGCCAAAGGAGGATGGGAAAGAAGTGGCAGTAATGAGTAAAAGAAAAGCATCAAGACCGCTGTATTCAGCCATTACGTTTTCATCTGGGTCAGTTTGTTCTTCTTCAGTAGGAATGATCAGAAGTTTCCCACTGGCCAGCTTTAGGGATAGGCTGGCTTGAAGGCTCTGGCAGTAAACCCCTCCACGCTGCAGGGGTGTCTGGCATGAGCTGGGTTTCCTGGCAATAGGGACTCAGCAATTCCGTTTCCAATGGGCAGGAGTTCCCCTGCCCAAGGAGCACATTTCATTTCAGAAATGAGTCTCTCTTTGTGGAGGAATGTCTAAGAAGACTGTCCACTCCTAAACGGCAACAAGTATTTCAAAAACATCAAAACCTCCTGGGAATCAGAGTCTGAATCCCTGCTCAGAAACCTGCAGAAACCCGAATTGCCTCAATTATCATGTGTAGTACTCCTATAGCACCCTTTCTTGAGAAGTTATCTGCAGGAGACTGAATTAGGCCAGAAATTCTAATTCACATTCAATGAATTGCCTTTTCTGGAAGGTGACAATGCAGGAACAAAGAAATACTTTGGGTCTGAGTTTGTTCAAAGCTGCAAACATACATGTGAGCCTACATGATGACCAACTTTAAGGAATGATACATGCTCTCCCTTGGCTGAATGCCATGTTATTTTAACCAAGAACCAAGCAATTCAGTGGCATAGATTATAGTGCCTGCCATAATTAGGTTAGGAGAAAGATCTTTTCATTTTAATATTCATAACTCTCCTGCTGTTTGTTGCTTCCTCAGTCAAGGTCTTCATCTTTTCCACATCAACATGGCAGTCACTCCAGTCCAGTGATCTATGAATCCATTCCTGGTACACTGAGCAATGCAGGAGGGCATATGTGAACACACAGAGCTGGAAATCCATGCCACAGGCAGCAAAGCAGCTCCCTCTACGGGCTCTTAAATGGTTAAACACCTGGCTCTTCATAATAAATCACTGCTGGGGGGGATCTCTGATGCCCAATGCTTCAGACCACCTTACAGGGTTAAGGATGCTCCTCTCCTATAAAAGTGGTGTGCAGTCCCAAGGGACTGGCTTAACCCCTCCTGCTTCCACGTGAAGTACATCGAGCTACGTGAGCTTCATAGCATTTTTGTTCTCTTTGCTTTCTGCTCTAGGTGACAGTGCACGTCCCATAGCAATGCTAATACATGATAGGATTTTGGTTGTGCATCTCTNACCGGGGAGCCCAGAACTGGACACAGGACTCCTGATGCGGCCTCACCAGGGCCGAGTAGAGGGGGAGGATAACCTCCTGCAACCTGCTTGCCACACACCTCTTGATGCACCCCAGGATGCCATTGGCCTTCTTGGCCTCAAGTGAACATTGCTGGCTCATGGTCATCCTGTTGTCCACCAGGACTCCCAGGTCCCTTTCCACCAAGCTACTTTCCAGCAGGTCATCCCCTAACCTGTACTGGTGCATGGGGTTGTTCCTCCCAAAGTGCAGTACCTTACACTTGCCCTTGAACTTCATGAGGTTTCTCTCTGCCCAACTCTCCAGCCTGTCCAGGTCAGCCACCCCTCCCAGTCTGGTGTCATCAGCAAACTTGCTGATGGTACCCTCTACCGCATCATCCAGGTCATTGATGAATATGTTGAACAGGACTGGATCCAGTCAATATGTTGAGCTTAAACCCAAAAAAGGGAACTTCTGTTTGAAGATGTAACTGGGGAACACGACTTGTCACAGTCCTCCAACTAGACTCTGTGCCACTAATCACAACCCTCTGAGCTCTACCTGCCAGCCAGTTTTCAATCCACTCCACCATCCATTCATCCAACCCACACTTCCTAAGCTTGCCTATGAGGATGCTGTGGGAGACGGTGTCAAAAGCCTTGCTGAAGTCAAGGTAGACAATATTCACTGCCCTCCCCATTGTTCCCCCTAAAAGCTGTACACAGTCTGCAGAGTGCCTCTTGGTCACACTTTACGCGTAGGCAGACAACAGACTTTAGGAAGAAGTTATCATGGACACACAAACATATGTAGTTTGATCTCTACCCCCCACCACAGACAGGCACAGAGCCACCCCATGGGCAGTTAAATTCACTTGGAGATCTCAGTCCTCTGCAAGTGAAAGCAAGCTCTGCAACTCACTTGGCTGTCCTTCTGCCCAGACAACCCTGGCCCCCTCCTGCTGCCTGAGGGACACAGGTAGCCCTCCTGGCTCCTGTCCAACTCCACCATGGCCATGGATGCTCCACTCTGCTGAGAAGGGGGCTCGAATTCAGCACCTTCTTTTCTCACAAGCCAGGAAGGGCTTTCAGATCCAGCTTGTTCCCAATTGCAAGCAGCACACCCCCACCCTCTGGCACCACTTCAAAGTGAGATTCTTCCTCTGTAACTTCTGCCAGCTCAGCATTTCTTCCCTCCACCCTAGTATCTAGCTCTCAACTGGATACCACCACATCCCATCCTTGCCTGGACATCTCTCCGTTTGCTATTGCTTAGTGTTTGAGGAAGCTGTCGGCACATAAGGTAGGCTAGAAAAAAAACCCATCTTTTATTGCACTATGCGGACTATGAAGCAACAATCTCTCTTTAGAGCATTCAGGGATGACGAGAAAGCACACAGTTTTTTGTCTTTAGCTACCTACATCCATAAGTTGAGCAGCTGACACCTTCCTAGCCTGTAGAAGAGAGTGCAAGGAAATTGCTTTTAAACAAGGCTAGTGTTCATAGGTCTGTTTGTTCTCCAAGTTACACAAAGTTCAGAGCCACATAGAGGAAAAGCCAATGGTGACCCAGAACAGACCTGGTATCTTCTCTTTAAGCCAAGAGCCTGGCAAGATGCCCTTGCCAAAAAAACAAACAGAAGAAAAAAGAAACCCTCGTTTCACCAACTTCATGTAATTTAACCAACTCAACCATCGTTTCTTCTGTCCTAGTGGGTTTAAGAAGTGCCAAACCTAGCATTTGCACTGAGCTGCTAACACTTTCTCCTCTTCTTGGCCCAAATACAATTGATTTTAGGAACATCTAATGCTGGCCTTGCATCAAGAGACTGTTATATATACACACATTTTTAAAACAAAAAACTTCCTTTCTGCAGCATCCCACAGCAAGGTGCTATCAGCCATCACAGCAATAATGCACAACAAACAGAAGTCAGGCATGACCATGGTGCTCATATTGCCAATAAAGACTGGAGCTGCTGCATCCAATTAATCCAAAGCTTCAGCCCGCTCTACATCTCCCAGCCCTGCACTAGTGAGCATATTCAGTAATTTATTGGAAATCAACAGAGGAAACAAACTTCCAGGATTGCCAGACCTCGGACTGCTGGGCAGACAGCAGAATTTTCCCCTTATAACAGCACGGTATGTAGAAAGTCCCTCTTGCACCGCAAAGTGTTTAAACATCCTTAGGGAGGACTGCCGCAGCTCCTTTTCAGAGGGGCAAGAGCAGAAAGCCTCATATTCAGCCACACCTAAGGGAAGCTCTGGCATCAAACCAAGTGAAGATCTTCAAGGGAAAATCTGGGAGGAAATGCTGTAGTCACAGATAGGTAGAACCTGGCAGGTTGAGCTGCACCTCAGCTTATAGGAGTTGGCTTCTGAAACTCCATCACAAAGGCAAAGGCCTGGCGTCTCCAAAACCTACCCCAGAGAGGCAGAGGGGAAGTAATACGCAACAGCTCCAAAAAGCAGCTGGTGCGAGCAGGAAAAGCCTCTCACAAAGACAGCACTGATCAGGTGCAGCTTTTCGTGAAAAGTACGGAAGGAACACAGATGGCAGCTGGATCATGATGCAGCGAAAGGGGCGCCACACACAATTCTCTCCCTGTTTGACAGTGAGCAAGTGGTCCAGACAAGCCCTGGCCTCCTATAGCTTTTGTCACACCCTGCTCAAAAGTTATTCTGACTAAATAAAGGCAGGAGATTAGAGACCTAGACATCAGCTATCTCCATCCCCTGCCAACACCTCCACCTTGTAGTGCATACAGCTCTCAACCTTAGCAGAAGTGGGAACCAGAAAACAAAGCCACAAGCAAATAAAAGCATTTCATGGTCTGATCCTAAATGATAGGACCCATAAATAGGAGAGTGGCACTACTTGACAGAGGTAGCACCTTCCCCCAGTGCCTACAAAGTGTTCCTCGTTAGCTCAACCTGCAAGGCAACAATGCTGGCTTGGAACTCCAGCATCACTTCAGCTGCCCTTTAAGAGCAGGCAATGGCAACGTTCTGGGTAATGAAATCCAAGAAAGCCTTTGTCAATTAATTATGGAGAAAGCTGTACCAAGCAAGCCCCATCTCACACCCTCCATCATTTTTGCTGCTCAATATAACTTTAATTAATCTTTCCTTTGGCAATTTGAAGGAAGGGTGAGCACGCTGCAAACACCCACCGAGTATTAAATTGATTTCCTGTTTTATAGTCCTCTCTCCCTCCCTATTGGCCCAGCTATGATTTGTGGCCCTTCACTCGGAGGCATTTTTTCCACGCTAATATAATCCAAAGCCCCAAGCAACAACTGCATTCAGAGAAGTAACACTTAGTACAGCCAATTGCTTCAGCCCAGCCTCTGCCAGCACAGAGAGGATCCTCTCCTGCCCCGTTTTCTCCCACCCCCGCCCCGAGAATTCAAATCAACCACCTTATTTCCATACCTGCAGCATTTTTGCCTAAAAAATGGGCAACGTTTTTGTCTCAAGTAACTAAGCAATCAGGTCCCTGTAGTTTCCTGCCTGCCATTTGTAGTAGTGCATCTTAATCACAAAAGAATTAATGCAAAGCCTATTCCGCTTGCAAATACAACCTCCAGGCTGGTCTTGTACTCCAGCTATCTGGCCATAAAACCAAACAGCAGGAACACAAAGCTCAGTTGAGCTTCCCAGTAACTCCACCTACCCTCAGCGAGAGACACCACCTCACCTCGGGCTTGCGGGACTGAAAGCAAGATCTTTAGCAGCAAGCACACCCCAGTGCACAAGCCAAGTCTGGGGTAGATAGGCAAATAAGGACAACGGAGCGCAGCCCAGCTGCGTGGCAATGGAACAAGGTCTTTTCAAAGGACCTTCCCCTCTTGCCTTGTGGGGAACAAAGGGCCTGATTTTCAGCAGTCAGCCATTTAAGGCTGGGGGCAGTTTGGCATCACCTGTTCACCACAGCATCACCTCAAGGACAGGCACAGGCTGACAGCAGTTTCTGTCTCAGGCATTCAGGTCTTTGTCCAACATTACTTTCTTGGTACCGTGGGTTAGGAGACCTTGACCTGAAACTTTGCACCCCTCAGGTGCTGTCCCACAAGAGAGACTTTCTGAGTCTTCTGGCCACCAGCTTCAGTCTTCTGGGAGGAGACAATCCAGGTCAGACCTTCTCCTCAGGTAATTCCCATACCATGGGACTTTCCCTGGATTTATTCCTTGAAATTAAGTTGAGGAACAATAACCTTAGAGGTGGCAGAAGGAAATTTAAGACCAATCCAGTGAGCGTCATGGACTAAGCACTGTCCCCCTACTGAGGACATTTCACCAGCTGTACCCACAATGCAAAGTGAACTACTACAGCTTATTTAATTGCATCATTTGGAGAGGGATGTTCTTCCTTCAGGTGGCCTGACACACTAGGTGTCAAAACCTCACTGTTTTCACCCCAAGCCCCGCAGCAGGCGAACGGGTGATGCCAAACAAACAGGCAGGAAATTCACTGCCACCTGCCCACTCGCAGAAGAAATTGGCTCATGGCAAAAAAGAACAGAAGCAGAGCCATTAGCTGAAAAAGGAAGGTAGCAACCCAGGTCTGCTTGGAGCAAACTTAAAACCACATAGTCCGGGATGAAAAGGGGTAGTTCATGATAGATCACATCTATTCAAGGGCCAGACAAGGAAAGCAAACATAGGCTCATTTTACTCATTGTTCTTTATCCACCAACACCAGGAGAGGAGTGTTGCAGCACTGTTGGAAGAGAGAAAAGAAATGGACAGCACGCAGGAAAGAAATGGGAGCTATTTACGGAGGATAGCTAATTTGAGCTGTTTACAGACTTCCCCTCTGAGAGCTCAGGGACGAGAGGGTGGCAGGGGGGTGGTTTCAGCCATTAAAAATACAACGTGAGAATCCATTAATTTTCCATAGAAACAATGTCGTCATAGAAGCGAGACAAATCCGATCAGTCATGCAAATGTGCTGATGTTAAATTCTCAGGCCTGGGTGGGGAATTTGGGTTGCCAAAAACACAACAATGAAGAGATCAGAATGAGATTAGCAGCCAGAGTGGCTGCAGCACTGAATGCCATGGTAGGGGCATGGGATGTGACCAAGGGCACCCCCAGACTATAGTGGGGTTCGTGGTCTAAGCCAGGCATAGGTGCCCAGCAGAATGG
>VYXH01006213.1:345-23964 GCA_013397275.1 Burhinus bistriatus | reverse complement strand
AAAAAAGGAAAAAAAAAAGAAAAAGAAAAGCCATCCATGTATGAGATCTCGGGAACTGGGCAAATGCCACAGTCCTGCTCTGCAAACCAGCAAGAACCTCCACAGACCACTGAGCTCACTCCAGGGAATGAAAGGCTCAGCACCCCGCCGGACTGGGACCCTCGCAAGTTGTGAAATCACAGCGTCAAGGAAAAGCAAGAGGTGATAGCAGAGGAAACAGGTGAGTGTGTCTCATAGCACAACACAGCAAAGCAGCAAGCAAAACAAGTTTAGGAGAGAAACCAAGGAAGCAGGTTGGCTGCACAAGGCGCCAGCACTGTCCCAGACACTTGCTGAGCTGTCATGCAGTCTGAAATGCGGCATTTAGGTTGCATTAATAAGGGGCAAAATACAAAAATGTATTTTTTCCCCTTCCCAACCAAAAAAACACAAACAAAACACAACATCTCCTTTCTTCCCTCTGAAAAAAATAAAAATAAAAATAAAAATCAAACTTTACAAACACTCCCCTGAGGGAGATACTATGCACAGAAAATTACAGCGGCACCCCGAGCAGGAGGAGTGGAAATCGCTCACCCTGGCAGCGGAGCGCAGCCTTTCCTTGTGAAGAATCCAACCACCATCCTGGACTGGCCTCGCCACAAGTATTTAGGAGCTAAAAATAACCTTGGAAGACAAAGCGCTCCACCCCCTGCAGTACGCAAAACATTACTAGAGTGATGCCTGCGACAAGGATGCTTCCGGGTAAATCTCACCGCAGGCAAAAATGGTTCAAAGAAACATAAGAACAAAACAAAGAAAAAGGAGAGGTCAAAACACATCCCAAGAGACGTTTCACTCAGGTTCATCCATAAACCAAAATATGAGAATTTGTCACCACAAACAGCTGTTTGGTTCACCCGTTAAGTTTGAAAACACATTGCTTTTACATTTGAAGCCTTTGATGCTTACAGCAAAGGGAATCCCCTCCACACAGGCGCTGCCTGTGCTTGTAGGCGGTGGCTGGTGCCCACACGCCTGGGGAAGGGCTCAGCCCACCAAGCGTCTGAGAAGCGGCTCTCATACCTGCACTATGCAGCTCAGGGAAACTCCCCATACCACCAATTTGCCCAGAAACAGGCATTTGCCAAGCAACTCACCTTGATCACAGAAATCTGACCTCTAGTGCCACGCAATCCGAAGAGGTGGCTTTCCCAGAAGGGGACGATCCTGCAGAATGCAGCGATGCCCTGATGGGAACTGTGCTGCCAGCTCAGTGTGACACAGCCCAGAGCACAGGCTGCTGCAAGGGACGCTTGGTTCAGGGGGATGACTAGAGCCCCCTAAAACACGCCACATCCTCCCGGTAATTCCCTGCCTGCTTTAAACTCCTACAAGAAAGCCTGAAATACCAGTGATCGCCTTTTCTCATTATTTGTATAGAGTGAACAGGATCTCCTCCTTCCCCTTCTGCAGCTCATAAGCCTTGTCAAATACCTCTCTGGATTTGCACCTTTAGAGACACATGGCAAAGGATCCAAGCAGCTCGCCCCAGCAGACACTCTTCAAGTCTGCTATGCAAGGGTGAGCATTACAAGACCATCATCAGCACACCCATACATGAATACTGCACTGTGCAGACATCCCTGTGCAGCACACAAAATCACAGCGACTGCCTTTGTAGGAGAGATTTGCATCCTGGCATGGCTTTCCTTCAGGTGGTTCCTTCTGATGCCCTAAACCCTCTTCCTTCCCAGTCAGCCCTATCAGCACTGCTCCCAGAGCTCTTCTTTCACTGCTTCCTCGCCTTTTTATGAACCCCACTGCCATGAACTCTCCAGTCTTGTCTTTCAGTGTTACTGTCCCACATCAGCTAAACTCAGCGAGCCAAACGTCCACAGCAACCATTCACTGCAGTCTCAGAACTCTGATCTTGGTCTATCTCACTACAGTTGGCACATATAAAGTCAATGCTCTTAATATCCAAGGCCATTTTTTATTACCCCAGCCACACACACCACAGCGAGCATCTAGGACTGTGCAGCAACAGAACCCTCCCACTGCACAGAGCTCCACAAGGATTTAAAGTTCAGAAGCTGTCACAGCTCCACTTACGGAGACATTTTGGGTGTAATTTCTCCCCATACAAAGTTCCTCTCAAGATTCACACCCAAAAGCCACAGCAGTCACAATGCTCTGCTTTCTTCAACAAGATCCCATTACTCTCTGTTTACTAAGATTGCTCAAAAAGGTGTAGAATTGTGCTCCAATCAAACCTCAGAGCTAGTGTGCCGACATACTAGCACACAAGTGGAAGACACAAGCAAGACAGCCATGGACCATACAGTCGTCTGTCGACACAACTTATC
Organism: Burhinus bistriatus; assembly: GCA_013397275.1. NCBI lineage: Eukaryota > Metazoa > Chordata > Aves > Charadriiformes > Burhinidae > Burhinus > Burhinus bistriatus. The sequence goes on along the minus strand of VYXH01006213.1, from coordinate 21,616 downwards.
CTGCACCAGCATTGATCAATCAGGAAGCAGTGAAGGGTTAAGTGTCACTACATCCCTGCATCTTATTTATGCAGTAGATGCTCACAACAAGTCAGTCTCTATTGACACACATCCTGTAACATTCTGGTTCTCCGTTTTACTTCAAGAACTTAACTATATCTGGGTGAGGACATGCTCCCCACTTCCCAAGCGAGCCAGCTGCACCCTTCACTCGCTCAAACATCAATGACAAAAGCCTGCTCAAGAATATGCATCTGTTTCACGTATGGCTCATACGGCTAATTTAAACAGTTTCCATATGTTGCCAAAAAACTGTGACTGAATGCCACGCCACTTGCAAATAAATGGGGAGATTGTCTAGCTTCCCCAGAGAAAGGTTTCATCACACAGCTTGGAGCAACAGCTCCTTTGTTCCCAGGTCTGCCTGAGCTTCCCCAGCCCCTTCCGCAGTCAGATGCTGCTGACCGGTCCAAACGGTACCTCCTCCCGGGATCATGCCACCACAGCAACATGGTATATGGACCATGGCGAGTAGACTTTGGAGAAGACCTGTAATGAACACCTCAACACGTGAAGAAGATCTATCAGGTCAGACATTGCAACCACCCTCTGCTCCTGATTCCAGAGAAGGTAGTTGCTCATAGGACAGACATGCTTTTTGCTCAGCCCTCATCCAGAGATTACCATCAGGTGCCAGGTTGTAGCTGTTCGTACTCTCCATAGCATGAATGAGGCTCTGAGGCTCCATGTAAGCTATAATTTCACGTTTCCACATTTTGCTGTACGGCTGAAATTAGCATCTCGCTTTTAATGTACCCAGTGTGTCTTCCTGCTCAGTTCCAGCCTGGCAACAGGTCATCTGCCATATTACAGCTAGACCACATCCAAACTAATGGTCTGTAGCTGGGCAGCTGAGGGGACTGAGCAGACAGGCAGATAAGGCTTTCACTCAGGGGCACTGCTCTCCAAAATGTAGATCTGATCAGGGAAGCAGACAACAAATATCTCTATTTGGAAATGCAGGGGAGGCTATTAGAAGGATTTAATAATTCAAAGGGGAAAAGTACATGGATGCCACCATTTTCTTTGTCAATAACAGGATGTTATACTAGCACCCCAAGAAAGTGCAATGCGGAATCTGTGTCCTTTAGAACAGGCCCTGCACAGTAAAACCTGCCTCATCTCTTTAGACAAAACTTGCTGAAGCAGGCACCAAACAGACGCATCCAAAGAGATGTTTCTCAAGCTGTCCTGAAGAAGCAAAGGAAATCTTTTGGTCACAGAACCCAAGGTCAAGCTGGATGTCCCAGCTCCCCAGCCCAGTGCTCCATCCATTAGATAGACCACCTGCCACTGGCCAGCACCCAGGTGCTGGAGTCACCTTCCCACTCTTGAAGTTGAGCTTCAAGTCCTTGCCATTTCACAAGGCAGGCAGGCTGCAGAAAGGGCAGTTGGACCCAGCAGAAGATGAGGGCGTTCAGCTCCACATTCACTTTCACACTGGGCTGTCTCCCATTGCCCAAGGGAAGGGGATTCACAGTCACCCAAGCTACCCTGCTCCTACACCTAGTGGCCATCCTGAAGCATCTCCTCCCTCTGGGGAAGCTGTCAGGGGCCACAGACACTGTTAACTGAAAGTCCCCCTGGAATCTGATGTAGGGTGAAGCACGTGAGAAATTACTCATGCAATTGATTCACATGGTTTCCGTCATTCATAAATTCCTGTGCATAAAGGGGAGGCATTGGATTTGCACGTAACCGATCCAGACAGCTGCAGATTTCCATAGGCACTAAGTGCCTGCAGGCAGAAGCCACTCCTCATGTAATCCCATTAAACAGCTGGAATGAATGAAAATGCTGTGCGATTCAGCATGCTAACGGCAGCCACCTCTGCTTCCTGCACTGTTAGTGCAGGGTCCTCTCCAGTTCAGCCTCTTCCCGTGAGTCCAAATTACAGGAGTTACTTCATGCCCTGAACTCTGCAGGAAGCCTGGAGCACATGCAAGTATGAGGCTACATAATGGAAGGCTGCCCTCAGAAAGTGCTAGGAACATACCCAGGCTCTCCATCGCAGTCTGTCTCCTCGTGGTAAGATGTAGCTTTTGGGGACATCACTGCAGAACACACAAGTCTTCTCCTGAACAGAAATCAGTACACTGGAGATTGGGTATAGAAGGAAAATCAACACGTGGCCGTCTCCAAAGGCAAGGTGGTGGTGGAATTCAGACAAAATATAATTGCTAGTAGATGCAGCTCCAGACTGGAATCAAAGGCTCTGAAGTCAGGAGGATCTCAGGTGGAAGCTGTTTGCCACTTAAAGGCCTTTCATGGCATTCAGCATAGTATCACATCACAGCGGATGTGAAGAGCAGGCATAAAACCACAGTGTTAAGTAATTTGAAGGAAGCATTTTTAATCCTTTACCTCCTAGGGAAGGCCAGAAAGAGAGGCCAGCCTTACTAAGCTCTGTCCCCTCATACAGCAAGGCTCGCTTAAAGCCAGCAGAAGATTATATTCAATGAGGCTTATGCCTCACACATAGGCAAATATGGTCTACCCTCCACACCTCCATAAACTGCTAACTCATTCTTAGTGCTTTACAGTCACATTTGATCACCAAGACAGAAAATCTCCTACAACTTAATGGAAACTGGAGGGTCTCTCAGCAAAGATTAGCTACAGCCAGTTTGTTCTCAACCAGCTCAGTCCCTGATTCCACTCGCTTTCCACAGCTCACCGATACTGGGAGAAGAAAGAAGATGGGAGGGAAGACTGTCCTCCTCAGGACCACGTAGGAACACTGATGCAGAGCATCGGCACGCACTCTGCCACAGTACCACTCAGCTGTCTAAAAGACAGGTTTTTTTCATCCTTGCTCACTGCGCACCTCCCTGGCTCTGCAGGAGAAGAGAAAGGATCCCCGTCATCATCAGTCCCCTTCACCCCACAGCTGGATCTATTCCAGGAGCAGCGTAATGCAGTCATATAATTAGCAACTATCACAATGCATAAGCAGGGCTGGTGCAAAAGCAACCTCGATTTTGACATTTCCCAGCCTTAATAAAAATCCCTTTACACAGGGAACGAAGACAACTTCTTTCCTGACAAGCCGTTTGTGCCCTCTGGATAGCAAACACTCTTGCACCAGGAGCATGCCTGTCTTTGAAGTGGGATGCTGCAGTCTGACAAAAGCAGGGAGCAAAGGGGAGAGGGAACAGAGCTGCTTCGAGGCAGCTGCCAGGATTTAACAGTGCCAGTAAGGTCTCCCTGCGCTAGCCTTGCTCTGAGGCAGGGAAGCCCTTTTTTGGCTCAGGTTCTAGAAGCACTTTCCAGCCGCAGGCAGACCAGTATCAGGAAAAACTCCAGCCCAAAGTACTGCAACCTAGAAACTGGTTCCAGTTTCCCACAGCAGTAAGCCAGGCCTTGCCATGAGCACTCCTGGGCATCAGCAGGAGGCAGGGTCACCCACGCTGCTGGAAAAAGGAAGGTGCCAGAACTGGGAAGTAGCTCATTTATTACAGAAGGACACTTGTGCTGGGTCAGAAAGAGGACCCAGCGCCCAGGCATTTCCTCCAGTGGCTGCTGGTTTTCAACACCTCCTGCTCCTCCAGAAGACGACAGGGGAGTAGCTCAGCAGGAGAGCCTGAGGGAGCTGGAGCAAACCCCTTTCCCTCCCACCACCAGCCGAAAGGATGAGCAGGGAGATCTGCCCCCAGCTCACTCTCTCAGGGAGCAGGATCCCCGTGCCAGGTCTGGATCAGTGGAAAGCAAAATGCAAGCACTTTTCAGAAGGGCTGCCACCATCAAAAAGAGTTTCCAGCTACTGAGCTAACAACCCAGCAGCAGCAGATCCGCTCCCCCTCCTGCCAGTCATCCCTCCACAGCCACATCAACACCACAACTTTTAACTCATCAAATGCCAGCGCTTCCCTGCATGGTACACACCCGTACTTTAATATTAACCTTGCACAAGATTAAAACCACCACAAAGCAGCATTGCTTAGCATGGAGGCCTTCAAGCTGCACTCTTCCGATTCCCCTCTAGATTTTGCACAGACCTGCAGTGCCGTGGGGAGCAAAGCTTTACCCGCTCTCAGTGCACCTGCAAGAGAGGACAGATTGCCCTCACTGTCAGACACTAAAGATCTGAGAGCAGGCAAATCCACTGGTGAAAAGGGGTATTAACAGGTCTAGAAGTCTGAGGAAGTTTAGAAGTGTAATATTTAAGGTAGCCCAGAAAAGATAACTCGGTTCCTAACATACCATTCCTCAAACAAAGCAACCAACACTTGACAGTTGCTTCTCCACACTCAACTATACAAGTAGCCTCACGTCCGTGTTTCATTCATTTATGTGGACATTACTGCCCTGCATCAGTCTTCATCAGACACTTTCAAATACTCCACAGTATTTGCCGTATACACACCGCTCCTGGGATACGTCAAAACGATGGAGACTATTGAACTACAATGCTGACAGAGGAGTGACGTTAACATGTCAACCCTGTCCTGGTTTGAGGTAAAACAGGACCAATTTTGTTCAGTAACTTTACTTTTTAGCTAGGCCTCTCCTAACTGCTGAAATTAACAGCATGTTGTGCAGAAAACTGTTCACTCTCAGAGTGATAAGACCCATGTTTATAGTTGATGCCAAGGAATGGTGTGCAGAGAGGCTCCTGCTTATACTTATTGCTCTAACAACCAAGGCCAGCCAACTTTGTTACTTGCCCCATTGGAGGTCGGAAGCGGAAAAGCGTAGAGGGGTCACACCTGCGGGGAGGAGCGGACAGGACAGGTGACCCAAAACTGACCAACAGGGTATTCCATCCCATCTGCCTCATGCTCGGTATAAAAGCTGAGGGATCAAAGGGTCAGCCCTCTTTCTTCAATGGCCGGCGTCCGAGGAGGACTCTGTCTCTGCGTCTGCCTTTGATCCCAATCCTGAATCCAGATCCAGAATCCAGTTCCCGTCCATCACTGAGTCCAGTCTGGGACTTCCCCAGTGCCTGCTGGTGATGCAATTGTCATCCTGGGAGCTTGATATGGTTTTGTATCTATTTCATTATTTTCTTTTTATTATTTCATTATTAATATTTCATTAAAGTAGTTTAGTTCCTTCTAAACTCTCAAGTCTCTCTTTTTCTCTCTTGCCTCCCTTCGGGAATCTGTCATTCCACCGGATTGGACCAATCTGGCCCAAACCATGACAACCCAATTTTTATTTTACTCAGCCAGAAGGAAACTGAGAGTACCAAGATCCTTAAGTTTTTTGTGTCCCTAACAGGAACTGCTGCAACAAAAAGATACTGTCAGCACCACAAAGAGCAAGCTTGCATCCAGCACAGAGATCTATACTTTGTATTTAATGCTGGTTAGCCAGGGTGACCATAGTTCACGGTGTCTTTTCACATCAAAAGTGTCCTTACTGCACGACATGGCACAGCTGTTGCACGGGAACTGGGTACCATCACATGGGGAACCAGTATTTCCATGGCTGGTGATGGCTTCACATGCTAAAGCTGGTTTTGTCCCCTCACCAGGTCTGACTGCACATGGAAGGTCACAAGATCAATGACAGAAGGTGGCACAATAGGTCAGAGAGCAAGGGAAAGGGGGAACACATCAATATATTTCTCTGGGCTTGTTGCTAGTAGCCCCTTTTACATCCACACACTAGATGCTGAAAATCAACCATGGCTCACGTGAAACCTCATCTGCTCCACTACTCCTGGATGCAGGGCAAACAGCCATTGGGAAGCCTGGGGAAGACAACCCAAGGAACTTCACAGATCTACAAGCAATAAATAAAACCCAAAGTGTTCCCCCAAGAGAAAAACCAATGCACTGCACTAAATACACATGCTTCTGCTGTCAGCAGAGAATACTGTGTATTAACTATCTGAGGAGGTGCATGTCACTGCAGGTGCCATCAGAATGAGGACAGGTTGTGAACTTTCACATGCTATGAAGTGTTCCTGTCAATTGCTCTTTAAAGCTGCTCTTCCCTAGTCACTCCTAGCTCCTAAGCAAGATCCCAAACTAGCTGAAAGCCAGTTACAAGCTCATATAATCAAAGCTTCACTCTGGACTGGCATGCTCTGGATTCAGGGCAAGCCACAGAACCAACTCACCCACAGCACTGCCTTCATATTTCCTTCTGTTGATACTGATAGAGGACGCGTATTTATTCTCACGCATCTCAAGGTCTCTGCCCTCTCTGACACAGCTGACTGAGCACTACCACAGATCTACTACTGACTCTATGAAGATTCTCTTTTTTATTCTTCTTAACCCTCACTGGTTCACCTACTTGTTGTCCATATGATGAATATTGACAGGAGCCATCTGTAGATGCCACAACACAGAGCTACCTGTCTATGTCCACGATGCAACCATATCACAGCAGCCAAATGCTTAGCTGAGACTGGGTAAAGAACAACTTGCTTATCATCTTTCTCAGGGGTCCAGTAATAAAGGCACAACATCCTTCCCTGAAATCAGAGCTATCACAAGCACAAGGTGCTTTCCAAAACCATGCCTTCAGCCACAAAACCTCACCAAAACCTCTAACAAAGTAACAGGAGTTTCAAACTTCCAGTACTAGAAGATGCCCAGATACTACAGTGGTGAGTACATCCCCTTCCTACACTGTCCTTCCTTCCATCACCTCCTGCCACAATTTTTTTAGACACTTCCCTGGAGAGGACAGGTGATGGGGGAGCAACGGCATGCACCTCCTCTGGTCATCCCCTCTCCCCTGCAAGTAAATTAATGGGCACATTCAAAATTATCCCTCAAACCTGATGGGTCCAATACTCACCTGCAAAACGTGCTGCAGAGAAGCACTAAGCATTTTCCATGAGGTGCAGAGCATGGCTGCTACTGCCCTCAGTATTTCCCCTCCTCTTCCGCAGCCAGCGTGATCTCGAAGTTCTTAAAGAAAGCATTTTCTTGCAATAGCAAAGGATGAGAATTTTCTGCTATTGAGAACAGTTGTGTTCCTCTGAATGTCCCCAAGACAAAGACAACACATAAGAAACTTTGGTCTAAAAAGGAGAGAAGAATGGAAACTGGTAGACAACACTAACTAAACCTCTGCAACACCTGATGCACCGACTCACAAGTGGATAATAAGAGAGTCAAGGGATGCTGCAGTTAAGCTCTGGCACTTCTCATCCCAGGAGGCTATGGATGCTAAAAGCTTATGCAGGTTCAAAAAGAAAGCAGATGGAAGACAAAGCTATCCAAGATTGTTAAAGACAGTGAACCATCTCCGGCTCAGGGATTGTAGAGTCTACTTACACTCAGGGAGACTTCTTGGACATATCACTCTGTTTTAACCTTGCTTTTCTACACCTCCCTTGGCATTTGTTGCTGGCCCAATGGAAACAGGCTACTAAGTTTGTTTTGAGGCAGATCAGCCATTCTTAAATATTAACAGTACATTTCTAAGAGATCATTTTAGCTTTAGCAAAGCTCCAAATACAAAGGAACAGATTTATAAAAGGCCTTTAGAAAGTATTTTCCAAGTGCTTATCCATGTCTTTAGGCTCCCGGCTAACTTCAAAATTCTGGTCTGAACTGCCTTTGGTGGAAAAGGAGAATTTTTTAATAAAGCATCTTTAATAAAATGGCAGGATGTAGTCATCTCTCTGGGATGCTCCTAGAGAGAAGTCACAATAAAACATGCAGTACGCTGGGCACTGAATGACAGGGCAAGGTACGTAAGCAGAGAAGGAATAAAGCGGTTACCAGCTGGTAAACTACTGAACATGCAGAGCCACAGATCAGCCTTCATGGCTGGAAAGCTTCTACGATTCCACCCACTAGTAGTTTTATTCTGACCCAGCTCAGAGAGCGACAATAACAGGTTGGATTGTTTCTGCCAAACCCCAAAGCACCACAAACGGTTTCAGAAATGGAGGGGGTGTTCAGAAGAGCTTGCTTTGCAGGGCCCAACTTCCAGGCAGCGATAGGGCGAGAGAGAAAATGCAAGGCTGAAATCACCCCCAGACACATTCAGCTCGTTCAAAGCTTCCAGCAGGGGGATTTAGCCAGAGCTTAAAGCAGTTCTCTGTGACTCTTTGTCACAGGAGTGTAGGTACAAACAAACAGGAGCTGGGACAAAGGGAGTCAACACACATTTTATTAGTAAAAAGTTAATCGGCTTAAAGTGTGCAACTAAATAAGCAAAGCTTACATTAAAGTGACCCGCCAAGAAAAGACGCCATGGAAATAAAGTTATAGGAAATACAATATAGTCTCTATGTTCTTTTGTAATCCAGCATGATAAATATTCATGATTCTGGGTTAATGGGGTACCCAGCTCTCAGCCACCACAATAGTTTTTTGTTTATTCTCAAGACCATGAACTTTGGAACCATGAACCTGAATTTCAGGACTCTGCATTCATGCATGTTAGCAAAATTCGGGGCAAGGCAGGGGGATGGAGACAACGCCAGGACCTTGGCTTGCGACAGGGTAGCAGAGGTTGCTGGCAGGTTTTTGATAATGAGTAACAAGAGCCCCAGGACTCATAGGACTTCTGGTGTATCCGTCACCCTCTCTGCCTCACCACCAGCAGAAGAATGAGAGAAGAGGCACCACCTGCAACACAACCCCATCCCTCACCTCCAGCCTCTCCAGGACATGGCTCATTCCAGAGTTTCCCTCTCCAGAGGACAACGGCATCTTAAGGCCACCCCTCGAGGAAGCAGCAGCTGCCTGCATCACGCAGCAGCATCGCAGAGCAGAAGAGAGGTCCACTCCTTACACAGGAAAGAGGACCTCTAACACCCCTAAACATAATCCCTTGAGCCTTCATACTGACTGAAAGAGCATTTTGGCATTCTGAAAGCCATCCTGCAGGGAGAGGTCACCAAGCTCGAGCCCAGCATTCACACTGGATAGCAAACATCCTTCCAAAGCATATTTTAAAGTGTCCCAGACCTCCCCTAGCCAGCCCCACATCCAGTTGCTCCTTTGACGGTGCCTTCTTCTGCTAATAGCAAAACTGGGAAAGCTGGCAATGTTGCTATGAGACCTTCCAAAGTCTCTACTCCAAACTGTATTAACAGGTATAGACTATTGTTCCCCCTTTCAAGGTATATTCACAGTCTTTGGGGTTAATAAAGGACATGAGGAAACTCTTTTTTAAAAAAAACAACAAAAAAACCCCCAAGAAAACACAAACTAACATAGAAACTGAAAGTTCAAAGCCTTGAAAGCAGTATGAGGAAAGCAAATTTAAATGCTGAATCTAATGCATTTTAAGACTCGTGAGCTTGTTTGTTTGTTTCCCCACATCAACTCACAACTAAAAGTGACAACTATAATCCAGTAAGGTCTTCAGGAGTTTCATGGCGTATTCCACTCACCAAAGTGCCACTGTCTTTCTCTACAAAAATTTCCCATTAGCTTTTCCCCCTTCTCCCATCTCGTGCACTGAACCATGAAAACAAGCCTTCAACCAGCCTGGCACCAAACAGCCGGGCCCTGTTCTGCTGAGAGTTAGGAGCACAGCTCTCCACTCCACATCCACGTGGATCAGTTTGCTTGGTCTGCAAATAGAGCTCATGTCCCTTCACTGACCCCTCAGGGTTTAATTGCCTATTTTAGGGAAAGTGCAGAGCTTTCAGAAAGCAGCTGATCTTCACGCATCTTCCTTTAGGACAACCTAGCTGATGAACCTTGCTGTAGCAAGCTTTGTTCCTCCCCTTGTGCAGAGCTCCTCATCCTGACCAGCTGAACCTGAGCAGCAATAGGACAGGCAGTGCAAAGGCCAACTGTTGCTTCAGAATACGGCTTTTTGTAACAATAAAAAAAAAAAAAAATCTAAAAGAAACAACAATGCTTCCTTAGATTGTAAGTCTTTGACACTTCAGTTACAATACTTCTACACTGGACTACCATAAGATATTCAAACATAAAGAGGAGGCATTTAGCAAGAACTGTGAAAGCTGAGAAATTAATACAAAAGGTGAAAGTGTACTTTTGGAAGGGAAACTATTTCTCCAACTAGTGATATATCACCTACCAGTCTGCCTCGAATCACAGAAAAGCTCTGTCTAAAAAGCAAATACATTAGTAAACAGCAACAGACTTCTCAAAACTGAGGTAACCTGCCCAGAGAGGATGTATTTAGCGTTTACCTTTGTACTAGTTTATCTTTGCAATAGCTGTATTAGCATAAAGATGACTGTCCTGAGGAAGGAATATACCGATGTTCACAGGAGGGGAACTCATTGGGAAGAAAACATTTTCCACATTCCCTGCGTGGAATTTCACACAGAATGTCCTGTTCCTCCTGAAACAGGGGACGCTCCCATGCCCTTCCACCCAGCTCCAAGGACATGCCTCTTCCCCTCACACTTGCCAGTCTATTCCTGTAACGACGAGCCAGTGGGACAGCCCAAACCTGGCAGCTCCTTCCACTTCACACCAAGCAGAGGCATAGCTACAAAATACACAAGCCCTGCAAAAGCATCAGGACCCAGCCCCCAACACCGCCCAGGAGGACAGGAGGAGCTGGCACACTTGACAGTTTGAGGGTCTCCATTTCACGCATGCTTGGAAAACCCCACGGTAAACTCACCTCTGCCAGGAGATGGGGGATTGTACAATGGGCAAAGAGGGCAAAAGAACAGAAAATGCTCTTCTCAACATCAAGACAAAAAAAAGAGGGCAGCCAGGAGGTTTTACTCCTCATGTAAACATCCCATTACTAACCAGCAGTTTACCTTGACAGCAAAGCTTTCCAAGAAAAGGCAGAGACTTGTGCACTCAAGCAATGGCCTTAGAAGATCCCAGCTCTCTGCCCAGGAAACAGCAAAAAAAAAACCGCCAGCATATCACATATCACTTTCTTACTGAAGCATGACAAAGAAGAGAATATATGGCAGAAGAGGCCAAAGAGGGGAAAACCAGAAATCAATAGGATCTAACAGAGCGTGACGGAAAATCACTTCCCCCATAAAAAAAGGTTACTTGCCAGGTTAATGAATCTTTTCTGTTCTGTACTTAGACACCCAGGAAATGGAAGGGGTCACAGGAGCAGTGTGGGTGGGAACGCAATCCCTAGAACATGCTTTCAAGAACAATCAAAGGTTAGAGATTAAATCCAGGCAGCGGTCAACTGCACAACACATCAGCAGCTTGATACACGGGCCAGCTGCAGCTCAGAGCAAAACACCAACAGCACAGCAAAAAACAGGCTTCCCTCCGCTGCAAAAACAGCCCAACGGGCCACCCCAGCCCCCCCAAAGGGTCAGCCCCGAGAACTGGAGCACCTCTGCCTTCCCAGGTCAGCGGTGCCAGCAGGGACAAAGCAAAACGTTCTATAGGTCTCTGAGTAACTGCAACAGAACCACAAAACCCAGACTGCACCAGAAGTCACACTGTGCAAATAACTCGGAAAGCTCTTGGCCCAGCAGCCAAAACTTCTCAAAACTCACTTTTAGGTAAAGAGCTGTGCCTCACTCTTGTCGGGAACACACAGGCAGCAGACAAACCAACAGAGAAGCAACTGGACAATGGCAGGGTACAAGATCTGGTGGCCACAGAAGCCTGAAGTAGACTTCTGGACTATCAAACACATCCAAAGCCAGGTGCATATAATTTTGGACCACCATTTCTTCTGACTGGAGCTCTACTGACAGAGTCCACAGACGTACAGACCCTTGCTGTTTTATCACTCTCCTGTCCACATCTAGCTTGAGCTCCTGACAATTGGTCACCCAAGGAATAGCTCTACTTAGGCCGAGGATACTCACGAAGGGAAATGCAGGTGCACGGCTTCCATCCTTTTCAAGACCACTTAACTCGCAGGTCACTACATTAGGTTCCCCCACTGCCTGCCAGGACCATTTACCAGCTGCTGTTACTCAGTTTGGGGCCTTTTGACTCCAGTACAGCTCAAACACCTTTGCCATGCAGCTACCCAAGCTTCTCCTGCAGCAGCTGCCTCATTTGCTACCCACTACCAACTTTGCTACCCAACTTCTGCAACAGAGACATGGACAATGCAGCCAAAGTCCCCTTTGTTACCCCTATTTGATACAGTCTCAGGGTAGACACAGTGCACAGGACAGCTGTTTGAGAGAGGCAGAGTTCCAGTTCACATCATTCGAGTCTACCTTCATGCCCAGGGAGCTACATCACAAGCTCCAAAGCAGACCTAATGCTGGCATTTCTGCAAGAGGGAGTTTTGACTTTGCAAGTCCAGTACATCCAGCTGTTTTTATACCTGGGGAATTTTAAAGCAAAACCAATGCCTTACTGAACGAGTACCTTCATCACACAGCATCCTGCCAACACACGCATCAGTGCGGACAGTCCTCTACTTCCACAAGAGACATCTGCCCCTGGAGCAGGGACAGGCCCTTCTGTCAGGTACAGCCACACCGTTTGTGCATAAATCTCTCTCCTCCAAACTCTGAAATGAATGAACAACCCCCAGCTGGTCTCACCTGAAATTCAGCATGCAAAATACCAACAAAAATAGCTAATTTTGGCAAAGTTCTGAGCAAACGAAAACGCTGCTGACGAAGCAATGCTATTTGCAGGCAATGCTGTCTGAGTTCGAAGTCGCGCTGATGAGGAGTGGGAGACTGGCAATGCACACAGCCACAACACGAGGCCTGGAGAAAGGTAATTCGCAGCGCCCTCCAGGACCGTGTCAACCAGCTTCTAATAAGGAGACAAAGGGGCTCAACTGTACTCTAACACTGACTCTACAGGAGGAGATAAATTGCTCAGCAGACTTGAACTTGTGTCTTATAACACCGTGGTACAGTTTGCTCTGCAGACAGCTTTGGGGTTTGTGGATGGGGAGGTTAAAGAGATGCTTTTGGCTCGGGTGCTGACATTTGCACAAATACAAAATGACTTGAGAGGATGCGAATTTCCGATCGGGTCTAAAGCTGAGCTGATTCATGGACCGGCAGCAGCTGCGGTCTCTGACAATTTGTATCAGTCAAACCAGAGGGTGATTTACCAGTGGCTGGGGTTTCGCGTGGGCTCCATTCTCAACACGCAGTTAAACATTTCTCTCCATTCCAAGCTGGGCTGACACAAACTGGCCAAGAAAGAGCAATCAGTCATTGAGAGTTCTTTAATCAAGGGCTTCCTTGCACATTTAAGCAGTTTCTATTGACAGGGAACCTTCCTGTTCAGGAAATGCTAGAGTGGATCTGAACATCAAAGTACAGGCGCCCTTGGAGATCAGCATTTCTGGGAGCTCAGCTACAACAAAGGAGGGGAAAAAACCAAACAGAAGACCTAGTAGCTGAATCAAAACAACAGCCAGTTTCTGCTCAATCACCCGTCCGTTCTGAGCAGTGAAAGCACATTTCAGCACTAACTGAAAGCAGTTCCGTTGCAGGTTTGTACCTGCAATACTAGTGATCCAGGACAACCAGGTGGTTCGGTGTCAGAGGTGCCTCCTTCTTTCCAAGGTTGCCTGTCTCCAAAAAGCGCATACAGACCGCATTGTCAGGCCAGTGTTTTCCCCAGTCCCAGCACCATGTCCTCGGCACAGACAGCTCTTAACTGTGATTCACAGAAGCCGGCCCCACCGTTTCCCTCTGGTTTCTCGAAGGAAAGGGGAGACTGGCACAGAGGCCCACCTGCTACAGCAAACAGCCCGTTGCACGGAAGTGGCTCGTCACGCGCAACACAGTGGGTAAATACACACCATAGCACAGGGCTGCTCTTAGGTGAGCGTCCTGGTTTGAGTGAGGATGGAAGAACCTACTGACCACTGGGAGAACAGCATGAGCGACTGCTGGGGTGGGAGAGGGAGACGGGGTACCCCACAGCCTAGGGGAGAAAGCATCGCAGAACACCTGAGGCAGAAAGCAGAGAAGGATTTGAGCAATCCTCCAGGCAGGGACTGGAGAGAGCTTCAGGAAAAGGGAGATGGGGGAACACCCAAAACAGATCTGTAGGAAACACAGAGGGAAGGAGGCAGAGAGCACAAGGGTCTCTGCAGCAAAGGCAACATGACACAAGGAAATGGACATTAATTAGAGAAGAGAGGCTAGAAAATCCAGCATATCCGGTACACACAGGCGCCTGTGATTTCCCAAGTACAAATGCATGAGCCTGAACACGCTGTAGCAGGTATTTGCAGTTACCCAGCTCCTCCCCACTCGCACTGGGGCAGCAGCCGCTCACCTGGGAGACACCCATGGGCACCGCGTTAGCAGCAACGAAGAGGTGGCTTACCAGCAGAATGCAGCTAGTTCCCGAGTTAGCCGTTCAGCAAGGTGTAGACACACTACACAGGAGGTTAGGACACAGGGAGAAGAAAAACTCCAAGCACAACTGTGAAGGTAGAATATAATTACACAAGCAGAAAGTGCCTCAAACCAAGATCCTTGGCTTTGTGGACTTTGAAGCCTGGAAGAATTGCAGCGTGACTTCCAAATGCCTTGGGCTGGGGCTCTGTGACTTACTAATCTTATGCCACAGAACAGCTGAGGAACAAGCAGCCTTCATTGATCAAACCTGTGCAGGCGATGGTCAAGGGCATACACCTGTGAACTGCACCCAGACTACAAAGTTCAATAAAAGCTCTACAAGGTCTTTGCAGAGAAGTATCCATGACAACTCCAAACACCTCTTCCCCACCCTACCAGGCTTCTTTAAGGAAATAAAAGCCCTCTGTCCTAAGCCCATCCCTTGTCCTGTCCATTGCTAAATCCCAAGAAGTAGGTGTAGCACCAAATGTTACATCTCATGCAGGACAAGCAGATCCAACACACCCCAAGAAATGTCATAAAGCAAGCATGTTTTTGTCAGATCCCAAGCAGACAGCTAGACACAGAAAGAACTTCAGACATGGATCTCAAGTGCTCCTTTGCCCAGGGATCATGAGGTTCTGCTCTCAAATTCCCCAGGCCAACGGCTTCTGTACCTGGGAATCTCAAGCTGCAAAAAAATGGTTGGTGGTTATTTTTCCTTTAAGCTACAGCAATTAGCTTGTTCTTGGCTAGGATTATAATAAAAGCCACCTTACACCTTCCCTTTGAGGAGAAAGCTTCTGCTGCAGCTCTACCTCACTGCAAAACACAGCCTCCCCAACAGCAAACGGCTGCATTGCTGAATGCTTACAAAGACGGGGTGTCTCCAGTCCTCGCCCACCTGTTTTCTGTTCTGTGACTGCTGTCACCTCCCCAAAGCAGGTAAATTAAAGACTGAACAGTCTGTTCTCTCATTCTTTCCCAGACCACCCAAAAAGACTCAGTCAACTTCCTCCTCGAGCATTTAACCCTTTCTGCAACCTACTGGGGGCAGGAGGGAACGCAAGAGGAATGATTGCTGGTGAGACCTTTCTCTTTCCTCTATAAATGTTTGCATCAGCATTGAGGAATCCACAGACTGGGTTATGTCCCAGACTCTTCCCTCAAAGCACATGTCTAAGTATTGGTGGCAAAGAAATGAGGAAGGAAACTTTCTCTTCTGGAAGCCCGCATGGCTTCAAACATCAGGAGACCAGGATTCAGCTCCCAGCACCGCCACCACCACACTGACCACCCCTGGGTAAGCTATTGGCTCCCACCACCACCTTCTACAACTCAGAGCCCCATGCCAGAGGCACTGGTACCTTCACCACAGCTGCACTGCCGCTCACCTCGGCCTTCCACACCAGCTCAGAGGCTTCAAAGCCTTACGGAAAATCTGTAAGATGCAAATGAGATTCCTTCACAGGAATCTGGGATTCACAAGCAAAGGGCAGGTTGGCACCTACTCTGCCAGTGCTCCCACCATTGCCAATCCAAACAGGACAATTGCAAGATTGCAGGAAGCCCCTCATCAAGAACTGAGTAGGCTGGATCCACAACACGGTCTGCAAAGAGCTTTCAAGTTTCCCTGCTAACATGACGGATCCGTGCTTCTAACAGATGCATCTGCATCCCATTCAAAACCTGAGCAATACGCAAGTGACCTAGACTTTACAGATCCTCTCTCCCCTTTCTCATTTGATTACCCCTGCAAGGCTTTCAGTTCCTAACAGTAAATTCCTCAGCTGCCCACAGAAATATCTGCACGCAGCTTCAGATGTTTGCACTACAATCCAAACGAAATTCGCTGCCTCCAGAACAAAAGGCGCTGTGCCTGGACAGAGAGAGAGCCAGGAGGAACAGAATGACAGCAAAGCTCAATTTACATCTCTCTGCAAGAACTTCTCTCGGGACGGCACTCAGGGTGCGAGAACTCTGCCTGGTGGATCAAATCAGCCGGTGGAGCAGCAACAGGGATGCACGGTGGTACGCCGCGACTGGGCAAACAGCATCCACCCTCGAAGAGGCAGTGGTTTGGCAGGAAAAGCTGCTCTATCATTGCCAAACTGCTCCTCTAATAACTCTTCTACTGATAAAGAAACACAGGAGATGGGATTACTGCTCAGTTCCTTAATGGTGCCCCCTCATACGTCCTGCCTCAGTTCTTCTTCTGAGCTCATATCCCCAGCACTCTGCGAAGTCCTCAGGGATGAAGTCACTTTGCTGGTGCCATGTCCCTCCCAGAGCCCCACCACTGTTTCGCAGCCTCCCCACGCCAGGTCTGCCTGCTCAGGAGCTCTGAAAGCAACAGCCCAGAGCAAAAGCCATTTCTCTGTCTCCAAGTCTCATGGAAAGAAGCTGAACTTGCTTGCAAGGCTCATTTGTACCTAAATGCAATTCCTCCTCAGCGTGGCTCTCCTCAGCGACGCAAACCCTCCCGAAGGGTACTTGAGACACGTGCAGGCAGCAGGAGCCCTAGACCCTTTTGGCATCTGGCTCAGGAGCAGCTGGCTAGGCAGGCAGGTAGGTCTGCCTGTCTCCTAACACAAACACCTGCACAGAGAAACACCGCATCCCCTGTTTGGCCTGGGAGTCAAGACTTGCGGGTTGGCCCGTGTTTGGACTTGGTCAGCCTATAGACAGGACGTGTCACACAAGAGTAAACTGCCTAGCCAGAGCCGGCAGAGTTGTGCCAAGAAACGGGAGACTCCAACACAGGACACCCTCAATGGACCCCACCCTCGAAAATGACCCACCGAGGGAAATGCCAGGCCTTGGGAAGCAACACTGCACCTCCAAAGGGCAGGAGGCACCACACTAGGAGCCAAAATACCCAGGAACCAAGATGCTGAGACAAACTGCAGCTTTTTCTCCTCACCTGCCAGTTTGGCAAGTGGAAAAGAGCCTGTAAATATCCAGGGGACAAATCACTCAGTGCCCAGCTCTCCTTCCTATTTATGCCTCCCATCTCCCCTTGCTGACTTTAAGTTGGACTATACCATCTCCAGAGGTCACTTTGAACCTCAGAGATTCAGCTCTTCACCTCAAATCAAAGTTCATATAAGCTTGCACCAAAATAACTACCAGAACGAATTGCAGCCTATTTAATTCCTTTCGTTCCAGTTTGCCTGAGGAGCCCCAGCAGGATGCGCTCGTTTTGTTTACCAGGCATCCATAGTTTCCGTCCGTCAGGCAGCCTCAGTCAGACCTGCACCCTGGCCTGGGTATCTTTAGCGGGACCCTCTGAGCAACAGATCTATCCAAAGCACGTGTCAGGCTTATGACATTTTTCCATCTATAACGGAGCAGATCTGGGCAGGAACCTTTGCACTGTTCCCTCGACAAGCTCCAGTGACCTGCCACAGCACTCAGCAAAACCCACCCAGCAGAGTCAGCACTGTCACCTCCCCTGGCAACTCAAACCAACGGTGCAGCACTGCCTCAACTGCCCCTTTATCAGCCTTTCAGGCGTTTTGCCCTCTCTTCCGACCCTATCAAAAAGGCAGGAAAGCAGCTACAGATTAGGAAAAGGAAATCCTGAATGCCTGGAGTTAAGAGGTCAAACAGCAATGGGGTTACGGCCCATCAGCTGGGCGCTGGTAACTGGACACATGTTTATACCAGTAGCCCAGTAGCTGCAGCGACTTAGGAGGTTACTGCCCCGTGCTGTCCGTCCTGCCTTGCTGCTGGGGATTATTGCACCCTTCGCTAATGCAACAGAGAGGAGCGTGTGCCAGGCTTTTCACTCCCCGTCTAGCAGATGAACCATCGACAGTCTGCACTCAACCTCAGGGCACAAGCTGCAAGGATGAGGAACTGGCAAGCTTTCATTTCATAACCTGCCAGATCTAAATCCATCACGGCCTCTGGGTCACAGCCATTAGCCTGCAGCAAAAAAGAAGTAAAGCACTGCAGTTTTAACAGCTTTGGAAAACACAGAAGTGGAGCAGCAGTTTGTCTCCACAATGGTCTAAGAGCCTGCATACAATCTGCAGCCACAAGACCGTGCACAGGAGCTCGTGCCTACAGCAGCAACGGAAGCATCCCCGCAAGTCTCACAGTGCCAGCTCTGTTTCCACAGACCATCAAAAACTTTCCCTCACAAAACATACCAGGCACCTGAGCTTTTCACACCAGGTCTGCAATCACTGCCCTCTCGCCAGTCGTGCTTCTAGACAAATATTGACACTGTCCCACCAGTGGAGAAACTCAGGCCCAAGGAAGTTAAAAAGACTTGTCACTGCTATAGCACATCAGAAAGAGAGCGTGATAGAATTCCTATCGGACAACAGCCCTGACATAGCCCATCTTGGAGGGACAGCTCCATTAGAGGTGTCTTCACCTCGTCTCACTTACAGAAATGGATCTCTTCGCTCGTTAACCTTGACTGGAGTGACCCTTTGGGATGGCGTTTTCAGCAGCGAACACCTGCTTAGCTCTATTAATGGTCTAACACTGGAAGAGGAAGAAGGCTGCAAATGCAAGGAGGGGGGGGAGGAGAGGTAGGGTCTAACACAGGTTCATGCAGTAAAAGCCTTGCTTGCTCTGTTTTGGGGCTGACTTTAAAAACTGGGAGTCATTCAATGCACACAGACAGGTACATGGCACATGAGGAGCTTCTTGTAGCCCAAGTGCTCTGCACTTTAGGTCGATACAGCCCACACAGAGAGAAACTGGATCAGAGAGCCAGAAAGCACAGCCAGTCTGGACAGACTGAAAGAGCCAGAGTCATACGGGCCACAGAAAAGACGACTGAAGCATGAGAAAGCCAGTAACAGCGCGCACCGGTGAGAAAGGCTGCAGCGAAACAGAAGGCACCGTACTGCCCTCCACACCCACGCAGACTGGGGAGAGAAAAGCAGACTTAAACTGCAGTACTGGAGCCTCAGGTCAGACAAGAGGAAAGCCAAAGCAACGCCTGGCTAGGCTGCCTGGCAGCCCCCACCACAGACAGATGTGTGCCAGCACCGTCAGAAACACCAGCCTGGCCCTGGACTCCAGAAAAGGACTGTGTGACCTCCAGAGGTCTTGTTCACTCCTTCCTCTCTATTGGAAAGAAGACATTGGAAAAGTATTAGAGGCAAACCCTGAGAAGTCAGAATATCAAGATTATTTCTGCAATTGATCCTGACTGAATTGAATTGACAGGAATAACACACATAACGTCCTTCTGCCCACCAGGAGGGCAGATAAGGATGCACAACGAAGGGAGGCTGCCGTTTGCAGTCCAGGCTCTTCTCCGTGTACGTGCAGAAGTGAGAGGCAGAGAGCCTGGAAGATGGCAGGACTGCAGGAGAAAGAAAGGGTCTTACAGCAAAGGCAGGTAAGTGGCAGGTTGGGGAAATAATTTTTTTTTTTTTCCCCCCTTTTCTGCCACAGGTTCCCCGTTTGATGTAGGTATGTCAAAGTAAATGTTCTCTACGTGGTTGTTAAAGGAGCGGTCCTCATCCTCCGTGTCCTTGACCTGACAGCAATACCCAACCATCCCAAGTGCAAGTGAGGCACACCAGAGATGATGCCGTACTTTTGAGGAGAAGGCAAGGATAATACATTTTCAGATGGGAAGGTCAAAGCACTGTACCTGCAGCTCTCCAGGTCTGAACCACAGCTCTATCAGTAACAACTACTTTCACTGGAAAGAGAGACAGACAAATTACCATTCAGGAGTAGACACAAATACAGTAAAGCACGGTCAGGTGCGCTGGGTCCCATACTGATTAAAAAGAATTTAACCCCCCCACCAAACCATATATCAAATCACAAATGACTTGCTGATCAAGGGAACGTTTTGTGCAAGAAGTACTCTGTGGAGAGAAAAGGACCGAGTTGACTTTTGGAGTAAAATCCACCACCCACCACTCAGCCCACGTACAAGGCCAGTTAAGCAACTTGCTGTGCAAGACAGAGAGGTCTGATAGACACTGCTCATCTACGTGAGCAGATACGGCTACACGTCCCCCAGAAGCAGCCAGGAGAGAGCTGATAACAAGGGAAGCTATCACCAAGGGACACCGAGGAACAGCTAGGACAGCATTCGGGGGGCAAAGCCCCAACTCCAAAGAGAGCCCAAGAACACCACACATAAAGAAACTCCTTCCTTTTTTCGATTCCTACGGTGTTAAAAAACCAGGACTTTGCACAAAGTTACCTGTAAATGGAACAAGACTAACAAGGTATCGATTGCCAATTTCCTAGCAGAGAAGCAATTAGCGAGACCACAACATTCGTTGATAGCTGGAACCAACAGGAGTAACAGTCACACCAAGAGTACGACCCAGTTTACCGAAGAGAAAACCTGGGTTCGTATTCCCTTCAAATTAAGCTACGAGGGATGCCAGAGGCCCTTGGAGAAATCGAACGGTTGAAAAGGGTTACAACGAGCCCAGAAACAGCTGAGCGCAGTCTGACACGGGAACGACGAACTCTGAAAAAGGGAGGGAGGCAGCAGCTGGAGGGATGCGGTAACTTGCACACAGGCAACTGGAAAGTCTCTGGATTCGCAGGGAGGCCCGGCTGGAGCCCGGGGCTGGTCGCAGGGGCTGCCCGCCCGCCGGGGAGCCCCGGTGTGCTCCCGCCTCTGCGGGACACGCACCGCAACTCCGGGCCGGACAGAGCCCGGGACAAGTTGGAACAGCTGCCAACAGGCTGCAAAAATGCACAGAAAAAGCTTATATGGGCGAAGGGGGGTGGTGGGGTGGAGTGGGGGGGGGACGGAGGGACCCCACCAAACCGCAAAGCACCGCCGGGCATTTCCCTGGCTTTGCAGGGGAAGATCTCCCGTGGGAGGGGCGGATAACAGGTGGGGGAGCAAAGAGATGAGGGGAGCGTGAGATAATTTTTTAACAAAAAACCAAACCCAGGCGTAGCCTCCCACCCGGGGCTGCGACCCGCAGGTAACGGGGGCAGCGGGGGCAAAGGCTGGGGAGGGGGGGGGCAACCAGAACCACCCCCCCCCCCCGCGCACCGGGCGGGCGGGGGGGGCGCCCC
>VYXH01006209.1:217845-231838 GCA_013397275.1 Burhinus bistriatus | reverse complement strand
AGAGAGTCCAGTGGAGGGCTATGCAGATGATCACGGGAATAGAGCATCTCTCTTACGAGGAAAGGCTGAGAGATCTGGGTCTGTTTAGTCTGGAGAAGACTGAGAGGGGATCTCATCAATGCATATAAATATCTAAAGCGACGATGCCAAGAGGATGAGGCTGGACTCTTTTCAGTGGTGCCTGGTGACAGGACAAGGGACAACAGGCACAGACTGGAACACAGGAAATTCCATCTGAACATGAGGAAAAACTTTACTTTAAGGGTGCCAGGGCACTGGAACAGGCTGCCCAGAGAGGTGGTGGAGTCTCCTTCTCTGGAGATATTCAACCTGCTCTAGGAGAGCCTACTTTGGTGGGGGAGTTGGACTAGATGCTCTCTGAATGTCCCTTCCAACCCCTACCGTTCTGTGATTCTGTGATCTTTTGCAAATACAAAGAAGAATTATATGACAAGTTTAGCAGAGCAGGAAGACCACCGTTACATTTCAGCATTTCCTCTCAGTAGTAAAATGAACAAATTGGCATTTCAAGAAAATTAAAAATATTGGGGGCAGGGAGAATCATCTGTCATAACCACAAAAGCTAAACTATTTAAACGTTCCAACAAATGAAAAGCAATTTATAAAGAGCAGCATGATAAAGACAGACAGACTTTGGCTCTGCGGCCAGTTTGTAAGCAGAGCTCTTCCCAAGTACTTCTTCACAGTAAGGCAGAAAGGCAATGAAACAGAGATTTAACAGTAGTCCACGTATGAAAGCAGCTTCGACCAATACTATAGATCAGAAGCTCTGACACAGCTCAATTGAAGACGATTATTTCCTCAGGGAAGAAGGAAAAACTGTTTTCTCTGAGCTAAATTTGGTTAGAGACCAATTCTTTTTCAGAACCTATTTTTCCTTCCTTTATAGCATGTCCTAACTGGGCCTGAGTTAGATTTAGAAACCTTCCCAACTTGCCACCAGAACATGAAAGCTTAGAACTTCACTGGAGGAAGTTATTGATGATTCCTCTAATAATCCTTTATTTCCTGGAGTATGAGTCCAAATCAAGTATCACATTTCTCAAATGCATGCCTTATTGCAAAGATGTACACAAAGACATAGAATCATAGAATGGTTTAGACTGTAAGGGACCTGAAAGATCATCTAGTTCCAACCCCCTTGCCACAGGCAGGGACACCTCCTACTAGATCAGATTGCTCAAAGCCTCATCCAACCTGGCCTTGAACACTTCCAGGGATGGGGGCCTCCACAACTTCTCTGGGCAACCTGTTCCAGTGCCTCACTACCCTCACAGTAAAGAATTTCTTCCTGAGATTTAATCTATATCTCCCCTCTTCCAGTTTAAAACCATTACCCCTCGTCCTATCGCTATATGCCCTTGTAAAAAGTCCCTCTCCAGATTTCTTGTAGGCCCCTTTCAGATACTGGAAGGCTGCTATAAGGTCTCCCTGGAGCCTTCTCTTCTCCAGGCTGAACAACCCCAACTCTCTCAGCCTGTCCTCATAGCAGAGGTGCTCTAATCCTCTGACCATCTTAATGGCCCTCCTCTGGACCCGCTCCAACAGGTCCATGTCCTTCTTATGCTGGGGACTCCAGAGCTGGACACAGTATTCCAGGTGGGGTCTCACCAGAGTGGAGTAGAGGGGCAGAATCACCTCCCTCAACCTGCTGGCCACGCTTCTTTTGATGCAGCCCAGGATGCGGTTGGCCTTCTGGGCTGCAAGCGCACATTGCCGGCTCATGTTGAGCCTTTCATCTACCAATACCCCCAAGTCCCTCTCTTCAGGACTGCTCTCAATCTACTCTCCGCCCAGCCTATGTTTGTGCATAGGATTGTCCTGACNGTCATCTTTTTTACCCTTTTTGAAAATGGGGGTTATGTTCCCCCTCTTCCAGACAGTGGGAACTTCACGTGATTGCCACGACTTCTCAAAAAGGATGGATAGTGGCTTGGCAACTACATCCACCAGTTCTCTCAGGACCCATGGATGAATCTCATCAGGACCATGGACTACTGCACCTTCAGGTTCCTCAGCTGGTTTCGGACCTGGTCTTCTCCTACAGGGGGCAATACTTCATTCTCCAAGTCCCTGCCTTTACCTTCTGCAACCTGGGCAATGTAGTCAGAGCCTTTACCAGTGAAGACTGAGGCAAAAAAGTTGTTGAGTACCACAGCCTTCTCCATGTCCTGGGTGACCAGGTCTCCTGTTTCTTTCTTGAGTGGGCCCACATCTTCCCTAGTCTTCCTTTTGTCCCTGGTATACCTATAGAAGGCTTTCTTGTTGCCCCTGATGCCCTGGCCAGATTTAACTCTATCTGGGCCCTAGCTTTCCTAACCTGATTCCTGGCTGTCCAGACAATTTTTCTGTAGTCCTCCCAGACTACCTGTCCTTGCTTCCACCCTCTGTAGGCTTCCTTCTTCTGTTTGAGATTGTCCAGGAGCTCCTTGTTCATCCATGCAGACCTCCTGGTGTTTTTGCCTGACTTCCTCTTTGTTAGGGTGCATCGCTCCTGAGCTTGGTGAAGGTGGTCCTTGAATATCAGCCAGCTTTCTTGGGCCCCCTCTTCCTTCCAGGGCTTTATCCCACTGTATTCCATCAAGCAGGTCCCTGAAGAGGCCAAAGTCTGCTCTCCTGAAGTCCAGGGTAGCAAGCTTACTGCGCACCCGCCTCGCCACCCTAAGGATCTCAAACTCCAACATCTCATGATCACTGCAGCCAAGACTGCATGAATTTCAGAATTACCCCGATAGTAAGGGTGGTTCTTAAAACCCACTGGAGGATCGCAGGCATGGTCAACAGTAAAGAAGAATCTTTGTGACACAAAATAGAAAAGACCCAAAGTAATCTGCTTTAACAAAATACCACAGTACAGGAAGAAAAGAATAAGCAGACAGCAAAAGCAGTAAACTGCTCTGGCTTAAAATTGCTATGTAGTTTTAAGAAAGAACGATTCTAGGATGAGATTTTTGATTTATGCTGATGTAGAGACACATAGAAAGGCAAGGGCGGGGGGGGGGAGGTGTGCGTGTGCGCGCACATGTCCATGCATCCTGCTCATCCAAGAAATTTTCCAGTCTCCAAAGCAGTAGTATGCATACACCTACAGAATGAACATATGGATGGAGACACACAGTAACAGAATTCTTAACTACAAGGAAATTGCACAAGTCTCATACTACTCATTAGAAGTAGTTTTCTTCTAAATGGGAACTGTGAGCATGAAGTCCAGAAGAAAAATGTTACACACAAATATGTCTAAAACACTTGAGTAGACCATTGAAGTTTTCCTGTTGTACACTATTCCATTTCCTCTCTAACTACTGCCCTTAAAAACGCTCTTACTCTCATTATATAAAGGGTATTAAGGGTCTTTCATCTTTCTGATATGAATTCTTTTTTCAGAACCTTCTTTCATATAGAAAACATCACCAATGATTCTTAATATAATTTAACATTTTCATGCTGACTACATTGCAGGTGTCTGTACTGCCCTAAAAATCTTTTAAAAAATAAAGATCACTGTCAAACATGCCATTTCGACATTTACAAAGAAGTTTAGCAGGGTGTACAAAAAATACTTTGAAACATCATCTCATCAGGTTCTCACTCACAGAACAGTTTGAAAAAAGTAGCAATGCCCTAATTTATGGGTTCTCTTACAAGCCATCTGCCTCAAGCAAAACAGCTGCTAGTGATGCAAGCTGGGAAAGTAGCCAGTCTGGCTCACATGCAACTATATACCCAAGAGAGCAATTAATAAGTCACAAAACAGTACCCAATTATGCAAGCATTTTTGAATCTTGGGGCTCAGAACAGGGCTGAGAGAGTATGAGACAGCCTGAAGGAACTCACAGCATTCAACTACAGTGTATGGAGGCTTCAGCACCACCTGATCTTTCCTTCTTAGCAGCTTTTACACAAGATAAAGTGGGAAATTAAATTTCACCTAAAAGCTAGTAAGCTTTTTTAAAAATATGAAACCAAATGACAATATTTAAATTGCAGGAAGTTATCTTAAATAATTGCTTAAGTCCCAAGACTCACGCAATACTACCTTTCATTCCAAAAGCACGGGGTACTTATTCAAGAAAAGACTGTCAATAATTATTTACACAAGTGACATTATTTTACCCTACTTACATGGGGGAATTAAAACAAAGTTTATTTCTATTGTCTTCTTTCAAATATTTTCATCTGAATTTCATACATTTTTTTCTTTAAAAAATTTAACAGTTTAAGAATGTAATAAAGAAATCCTCTCCAGCCATGAACTAAAAAATACCCAGGGTTATTTTTTTGGCAGATAGCAAGCAAGATTCAAACTGAGCACATCTGAGTAAGTTTTGACAGTTCTATCATATCAAATTAATTTTTTCAACGCTCTTTTGTTCACAGCAAGTTTTCACTAATTGTCAAAATATTTAAAAATTAAGGTCTGCACATTTCAATCTCTGGGGAGCCTTCTCTTCACCAGGAAAAGGTCAGACTATGTTAGAGCTAAAAACATAAGTCCACACTTTGTATTTTGATCGATTAGCTGGAAGAACTGTGTATTAGGAGCCTATCTCTAGGTTTATAAGGGAACAGACACTAATCCACATGCATAATAGAAACATCAAAACAGAAGCATTATTAAACATGTAAATATACCTTATTTGGTGGTGGTTTTCTGTTTTGTTTCCTAACATACCAGGAATAGTTGTTTGCCAAAATATTATTACAGTATCACTGCTTGGCAACTGTCACTACAGAAGATATTCTAAAATGCATAAAACTATACCTCTGTTACAAGCCCTATCCCAATATCAGTTCCCCAAATAAGTGTATAAAAGTTACATTTTGGTTTCAAAACTAGAAAAACTGAGGAGATGCCTAAATCAGTCATCTCTCTAATGTCTTACTTTCTCCTTCCCCCCCAAAATAGATAAAATTATTCATAAAGCCTAGTAATTTGTTCGCACTTGTAGAAAAAAAAAAATCATTATAACTATGTTTAATAAAGTAGTATATTAGAAATCATAAGAACAAAATTAGTTTGGTAAACTTTAATTCCAACGATATGAACAACTTCAAAGAGGTACATAACCTCTCATACACCTACTCAGACAAGCTACTTGGTTCAACAAGACCTGTTTAGAATAGAAAAGGAGCAGTTGGAGTAAGACAGAACCATAAAGAACTCCACATCTTTAGAAACCTCAGGATAAAAAGGCAGAAGGGAAACTCCTGCTTGACTACCTGGTACCTGTAATGTAGTTAAAGATTTACAGAAAGGAACTCTGCTCTTTATAATTTTAGCAAATCTTTCGGAAAGGGCTCACTATTAAAGTGGGAAAGTTAAAGAACAAAAATTCAGTATGAATGTTCCAAAATTCATTCAATGAAATATTGTATGATAAAAAAGCAAAAGGGAACAGTCAAAAAAATACACTAAAAATTTAAATTTAAACTGAAATTGCCATGCACTCAAAATTGTGAGGTCTTTCTCCCACAGGTAATCTCTATGAAGTAGTAGAGCTCACATAGAAGCTTACAATGAAATTCTTAATACCTACAATCACAAAACTTAGAGGAACTGGATCATCAGTGAAATCACTACTCTGCTATCAATCTTTTTTTGAAAAGATGCAACAGGTTCAAAAGCTAGCAGGCAAGAGGGGACAGATGTACAGGCAAATACAGATAGCACAAACACTCTCCTGCACCTTTCTGCCTGCAAGACAGAATCATATAAGCTTCAATTCTGTTGGAAACTGAGCTAAAATATGCATTATACCTCCAATACTCCTTACTGAATAAACATACGTCTTCCTCTACAGGAATTGTTCTTTCTGCACTATTAATTTCTAAAAAATGAAATATAACAGTTTAAATCTATCTTTTGCATGAAACTAGAATGTCAAAATTGTGAATGACATGATAAAGTGTCAGGTAACCTCCCTAGGAACATTTAAGGGATGTAAAGGAGCTGCAGTTTCTCCTGCCAGTGCTCCATCTTTCTATTCCCGTATCACACAGAAATGCTCAGGCCGTGCAGTTACCCCTCAGATTCAGGTAAGTACAATAGCTATCTCTGACCTCAGCCATAGTACAGTTTTGTTACTTGTACCATCCTAAATTTAGCTTTGTAAGCCTTAATACGTTTAGATACAAGGTGAACTGTCAATACTTACAAATGCATTTGCCACCTTTAAACAATGAAGCAAGTGAACCTGACAGGACAGAAATGCATATATTGAGGCCTGCCATTTGCTTAACAAAGTAATGGCAGCAATAGAATTATGAAGTATAAGCTGAGGAGTGACCATTTTAGACCATCTAACAAACAAGAAGTCATTTGTCAGACACTAAGATACTACAAGTGTTTGAAGGGCCATATGAACATTTTTAGTCAGCCGTATCAGGACACAGCTATGAAACTTTCCATTCCACTTCACAGTACGTCTGATTTTATGGACAGTTTGAACCCATAAATAATCATTTTGTATAATAACTAGAGAAAAGAAAATGCATTTTTATGCAATATAAATGTGGTTTGTGTCATCTATAAAATGAGTAAGATATCAGTTTTTGTAATGAAGTCCATTTGAGCAAGAATCAAGTTTAACTTGAAAAGTGAAAAGAAAGTTACATGATTCACATGTAACAATAAAACTTAAGTGTATAAAATTACTAAAGAATTATTTTCTGATATTTTTTATCTATAATAATGCCAAGCACCTTTTTTTTTTTTTTTTAACACCCACACACCCACCCCTCCCTCCGATGAGTACTTGTGTGTTTAAAGAAGTTAAAACAATGACACAGACATCTGCAGGAAAATCAAAGTGCTAGAAACTGAGGAAGGTCAAAAGTATTATGTGAGACATGAACTTATTCTACAGTGACACATTTTAAGCCTCGCTATCACATTTCAATACAAAATAATTGAATAAATTTTAGCAGTTTTTCAATGTAATAGCCAATACATTTTTTTAAAATCTACAAGTTTAGCTATATTTTTTGTATGTTTTGAGTTGTACAATGTTCCTAAAATAGAGCAACAACAACAACAAATTATTAATTCTTAAAATAAAGATTGAAAATATTTAGTAATTCTGCTAGTTTTTCTAGCTATGTTATGTTTGATCTTCGTAAGAAATAATTATACAAAAATTCACAACAGGAATAACTTTCCCATTATTATTTTTCCCAGACAAAAAGCTACATTCTGTGCAGGCCATCATTTGCTATCTGGACATCATTCCTCTTCCACTATTTGTTGCATTGATCCAAAACAGTTTAAACAAAAAATTAAAAAAAATTACATGATGGCTTACCGTTATTAGATCCATATGGTTCACACTACGGCTTTCTCATCATTGAATGAGCCTTTTTAGAAGCAGGCTAATAATGCCCTTCCTGAAGAAGTTCCTGAAAAGTTTTCCTACTTCAAAATCGTCAGAGCTTCTGATATTACTGAGGCTAGCGCCACAGCACATCATCTATGCTGGTCGTAACCTTTTACACAACTACCAAACACTAACTTCAAACAGCGCTATCATTTGAAACTCCTAAAGGTCTAAGGATATATCCTATTTTCAAGCTACCATTCTGACAAAATATCTGAGATAGCAGAAATGAAATATCTCAAGTAGCTTAATGCTCTCTCTGGACTCATCAAGTAATGTGCTAAGGCTACTGCACTGGGCAGACGATGCCCACAGGAAGCTAATGCTGCTCCTGCCTTTACTCCAGCTCAGATAACAGCAGATCACGAACCATTCTTCATCTGCTGCAGCAGAAAAAACTAAACACATTTAAAACTTTTTACCACAACTCTCATTTCAGATGTCTATCACCATGGCCATTAGGTAATTTAAAAGTACTTCAAGTTTCCCAAATCTACATGGCAACACAGTTTTACGCTGAACTGTAACACAAAAGGCCTTGAATTTGGAAAGTGGTAAGTCTCATATCCAAACACTTCAAACCTGTGGGAATGTTTCAGGGAACATGAGGACACAATGCTTGGTTTATTCATCAGCAGATAGCTAAGAGCCAATGATCTCACTCCTCAAGCATATATTCACTAATTTCTCTTTACGGCATTATTCTAGACTGATTATGTATAATGACTGTCAAATATAAAATATTTGTTCAGTGAAACTACAAGATTGGTCAGTAATTTTAGAAAAAGTTTATGTACTCCATCCGTTTGACATCTCGGATATGGAAGAAAAATAACTGCTGTATACACAAAAAAAAAAAGGAGACTATTTTGGCTGGAAAATACTTTCTAGAAAGTGCCCACCACTTGGCTGCAGTGTTCTTTGTGGCAATAATATAAACTTTTTGGTCTTCTTGAGTTGCTAAATTTTTTTTTAAGGCAACCTGTGCCCACTTTTCCTGAAGAGCTTACGTTCCCAAGATAGTTTCCTTAAAATCCAGTATTAAACTGAGAAACTGTGAAAAAGAATCACATAAGCACCACCCTTTTTGGAACTTGCAGACATGGTGGGGTTTTTTTTCCACTCAGAGGCAATTTGTGAGTCGCATTTTATAATATTATGATAACAGAGACTACTTAAGTGGACAGATTGACAGATAAGAGAAAACAAAAATATTTTTTATTGGAGAAGACACCAGTCTGCACTTGGACAATACCAAAAGGCACTGTCAAGCAGAAACAAGTTTAGAGGTCAAAATCAAGTGCCAGCAGTGCTATCTTGAACAATAATCCCCGTATCCAAAGAATGCTTCTGCTGATGCATTAATATTTTTTCTGTGATGAGGGAAAAAATGCAGACTGAACCTCATAGGATTGCCAGATGTCCTGTGTAATTAAGATGTTATGTTCTAGTGTCAAATCCAATGCCTTTCGAAAAGCATATAGGATATAGCTTTTCCTGTATTTCTGTGGTAGCAGTTGTTTTTCCAAACACGAAAAAATCAAGGCTACGAGGCATCCCGAAAAAGTGGTTATTATGCAGATAAATTGTACTTTTCATACACAGTTAATCTATGTATGCACAGTTCAGTTCTCTGCCATTGTCACAGATTTTAGCATCTAAACTCTGGCAACCCTAAAACACTGCCAAATTTCTACGGACAAAGGAAGAGTTTGTTTCAGCTCCAGATGTGATTGTGACTAAGGAGCTACTTTTGACCTCCCTCCTCTCTCCCACTGACCTTGACAAAATGCTTGTAAAATGGGACTATTTATATTAATGAGTTGCCCTCTCGTAACTGGTTCATTACTGCATCATCAGTCTGTATAGAAAATGATTACTGGTGGTAAAATATGCAAATTTGACTTTCTTTTAATACTATTAACATGCAAATGCTTGATCCCAATTGCTACAGGCTGGTGGGAGCAGAAAAGAAGTTAAACTGCTGAGAAATCAGCATACTATGTAGTGAGCAGATAAAATCTGCCATTCTGAACCAACATAGGCAGTGAAAGGCTGGGAGACTGGTTTTTCACTCATCATTTAGAAAAACTTGGATGCCACTGGAGTAAATGACAGAAATTGCCTGTCACAGCAGTGCAAAGAGCTCTCCAACTACATACTCGTTCGACTTCAGCAATTTTAACCTGAATCTTCAGAATACATGTAAAATAGTGAAATATTCTGAAGAAAGAAACAGCTTAATAGACTTTTACTATCAGTTTAAAACTGTCAGTCAGCACGTGAAACTATTGGGTCAAATCAAGGGGATGGAAATTATGTTAACTGAACCTGTACTCAAACCAAAGATAATATTAGGAATCTCAGAATTTAACATTGTAATAAAATAAATGAACCCATTTAACATTCTTACATGTACTGTGCAAGTGGTAGCCCAAATTTCTTTGTAGTATTGTAAATAAAGTGCAAAGTAAACTCTTGGAAGTTATGAATAAAGTAATAAAAGCACTAAAACTACTATAATCTTTTGAAGCAATCTGATAAATCCAAAGCTCTCAATATATATGCCTCTCAACTCCAGGAAATGTGAATTACCTTGTTTCTTAACTGGTAGGAATAGATTGATAATGCATGACTCAAGATATGAGAATTGCTGCAGTTTCACGCAGACTTGATTCTACCTCAGTGAAGTGGGACGTTTTTCTAACCATTAAGCCCTCTCAGACCCATTCATTAGGCAATTAGAGTGGTGCAAGCTGCTACTTTTCAGCTGCTCCATCTGAAGCCTCTTACTGTTTTTAAAAAAACAAAACTTCAAGTTATCACTCCTCAGAGAAAATACACTGGGAATGTATTACTACACTGGAAATAAAAGCAAATCCATTGGCAATTACTGCAGAACAGCTAATGTATCATAAACTAGCCAAGCCATAGTAACATACCCACGCACACGTCTGAATGATTATGGGACAAAAGGTTAACTTAGACCATTTAAGTAAGGAAACAATTCGATATTTCTTTCTCTTCCATGCATTTAGTGTGATCTTATATGCTCTTTACCATAAACCTTCCAAACTGTGAATACAATACAAATCAATTTTCTAATGAGTTTTCTATAATGTTATTAAAAAAACCCAACCTTCTCCATCTTCTCCAAGACAGATGAAAGCATTATGATAAATATTTTAAAGACAGACCAAGACAGAAAGACAGTTGAAATAGGCTGGTTATCAGCATAACAACACCGTATCAGACAAAGATTCTTTGTCATTCAGCTATTACAACCATAAAATGATCCTTTCTCCATGGATACTTTCAGGCCTGAAACAAAACAAGGCATAGCTCTTAAAAAGTCTTATCAACCATAGATTTTATTGAATATCGCTAATTATCTACACTGATTATTTTCTCTGAACACATCCAGCCTGTACCTGGAGAAAAGATAAATGATTGCTGGAAAAGGAAAGGCTTTATCATAATCACGTACAACGGAAGTGAATTGAGGGCTATTAGTATTGTAACATTTCAAGCAAAACTGCAAAGCATAAATGCAGGTTTCTTAAAAACATCACAGTGCTTTACTGTACATAAAACTCCAATATTTGAATTGAAATATATAAAAATCTGCTATATAGTAACGTATAGTATAATATACATACATATCGTTGTAATACAGTTGTACAGTATATAAGCAGCACTCAGTATTCTAGACATTAAAAATACAGTGGTCAATATTTTAGGATCATAGTACCAGTGCCGTGTGCTGATGTATTATAACCAAAAATTTCAATTTATGACTGACAGAACTTGTTCTATTGCAGCAGAACAATTAATTAGCTGTCACATTCCTTTTTGGTGATGGATGGAAGTAGTTCGTCATCACTTATTCAAGTGAATGGAAAGCATTTTTCAAAATTCGATGTAGAAAATGTATCTCTGAAATTCTCAGTCTCATAAGGTAGCCTCAAGATTGATGCAATAATTATGTTTAGAAAATACCATGCTAATGTGTGTATAAATAGAAAAAGAAGCAAAACACACTCATTGTCAATATACTAAGATGACAGTTTTAAGGGATGTACAGAGGGTAAATAAGGTAGAAATTTTGTCCATTACAAGGGATATAGCAAGCGTGAGTTGCCACACGGAAGACAATGGATTAGGTCCACAGCAAGAGCACAGTATTCTGCTTTTTTATTATTCAGTGTATGGTCCCATACTTGCTGAATGCAGTTCAAAACCACTCAACAGTGGGGTTGTTTTTTCACTTCCTCTGGCTTTGGTATACTGCTTACCATGTAACATCTGAATATTCACAAACATTCTTGGAAAACCAGTTACAAAATGCTTGTAAAATATTGGAGTACTTTACTGATTAGTAACTTGGATAAAAAAAAATATTAAAAATAATCTTGCTAAATTTGGATGTCTAACAATGTTCAGTTTCTTTCACCACTTACAGAGATTTTAGGAATTCAAAGTATGGTTAGTAGTCTTTGGCTACAGAAAACAGTACTTACCATTACTGCAAATCAGATCCATAGTCTTGGGCAGGGGGAGGCGGAAGAACAAACCAAAACCACACACACAATTAGTAACCACTTGGTTTAGCGATACACCAAGCATCTCATGCACACAAAGAAATTTCAGTGACAAAGTCAGAATAAAACTCAGTTCTCCAATGTAATGTTCAACTGCCTCAAGCCTAAGTCCATCTCTTCTTTTTTTCTGACCTCTGATTCCTCTTTTACACTTATTTGGGGGGCATGGAGAACTGGGAACTACAGTGAGAAAACAAAACAAAAAAATCTTTCATTCTTCACTGTGATGTACCACAAATTTCAGGATTTGGGGAGCAGGGGGAGACAGGAGAGATGTATGGAGTTATATAATTAGGACTTGCAAAATCATAAGCACTTGTATTTCCAGAATTATTTAATTTTTTAATTCCTTCAGAAACACAGACCATTTTAACTTTTTCATTGCTACTGCCTAATTGTTCACAAGAAGGCAAACCTCCCAAATTCCATCATATGTCATCACACTGATGGAGTGGCAAGCCACCAAAGATCTGTCCCATTGGAGCAAGCAATGGTAGAAGTCAGGTTAGTATCTTTTATTCAGATGAATAAAAGAAAGCACTAACTGCCTTTCTCAGGTGTTTGCTTGCAGCAAAGGGAGATGGTGTCATTCAGGCTCCTGATTGCAGGCATAAACTTCTGTTTGTTCTTTCAAATACAAGATTTACAGCCCTGTTCCTTCCAGCATTAATCCAGACCCATCCATTACCTCCTTATTCCAGTTTCATTCTTCAGGTATTTCCAGCTACGTTTAATTCTCAATCTTCTCATCATAACCTCCGTGTCTAGCATGTCAATCTCATGCTAGACAAAGGTAGCTGCCCCTGCCTTTGGCATTCCAATCAAATCAAATTCTTCCAGTTCCTCAAACTCCTAATAACTAGTAATTCAGGTGACAAAGTGGAAGGTGTACAAACAGTATAAATATTCAGAATCAACTTTTGAGAACTCTAACTGGAATAAGGTAACTGTAATTTTTTCCCTAAAAGTTCTTCATGGTTCGGGTTATGTAGAGATTGTAAACCAATAAATGTAAAAGAAAAAACATGATTAAATATTGAGAGGAGGAACATTTGTCAAAATTAAACATTAGATCTAGAACTTGGATGTACAGAACAATAGTTTGTAAAAGTATTAATGGAATTCTGTAGCAAGTTTGCTGTAACAGATTACTGTGCAGCCTACTTTTGAATTCAAGATTGCTCTGAGACAAAAATTAGTTTTTAGTCAATTAGGGATACAAGCCAAATTAGTTATTAATCATTAGAGATACAAGCCAAAAAGCCCCATGGATTAGGGCTCTAGAGGGTAGGGGGGCTCAGGAGAGCCGATTGATATTCAAGTATCACTTCCTCCAAGTTCAGGATCGGTGCATCCCTAAGAGCAAGAAATCAGGCAAGGGAAGCAGGAGAACTGCGTGGCTGAGCAGGGAGCTTCTGAAAAAGCTGAAGTGGAAGAAGGAAGTTTACACTAAGTGGAAGAAGGGACTGACCACTTGGGAAGATTCCAAGAATGTTGCCAGAGTATGCAGGGATGAAACGAGGAATTAAATCCAGCAAGGGATGTCAAGGTCAACGGGAAAGGTTTCTTCAAGTACATCGGAGGCAAAAGGAAAACTAGAGAAAATGTGGGCTTGCTGTTGAATGAGACGGGGGCCATGGCGACAGATGACGCAGAGAAGGCAGAATTACTGAATGCCTTCTTTGCTTCAGCCTTTACTGCTCAGGCCAGCCATCAGGAGTCCCAGACTTTACAGGTAACAGAGAAAGTCTGGAGGAAGGAGGACTTTCCCTTAGTTGAGGAGGATCCAGTTAGAAAGCAGTTAAGTAAACTGCATATCCACAAGTCCATCGGTCCCGATGGGATGCACCCACAAGTGCTGAGGGAGCTGGCAGAAGTCATTGCTGGGCCGCTCTCCATCATCTTTGAAAGGTCCCGGAGAACAAGCGAGGTGCCTGAAGACTGGAGGAAAGCCAATGTCACACCAGTCTTCAAAAAGGGCAAGAAGGAAGACCC
>VYXH01006209.1:207154-217719 GCA_013397275.1 Burhinus bistriatus | reverse complement strand
GTGGAAAGGGACCTGGGAGTCCTGGTGGACAACAGGGTGACCATGAGCCAGCAAGGTGCCCTTGTGGCCAAGAAAGCCAATGGCATCCTGGGGTACATCAAGAGGTGTGTGGCAAGCAGGTCGTGGGAGGTTATCCTCCCCCTCTACTCTGCCCTGGTGAGGCCGCATCTGGAGTACTGTATCCAGTTCTGGGCTCCCAGTTCAAGAAGGACAGGGAACTGCTGGAGAGGGTACAGCAGAGGGCTACAAAGATGATTAGGGGACTGGAACATCCTTGTTATGAGGAAAGGCTGAGAGATCTGGGTCTTTTTAGTCTGGAGAAGAGAAGACTCAGAGGGGATCTCATCAATGCTTATAAATACTTAAAGGGAGGGTGCCAGGAGGATGGCAGCAGTCTTTTTGCAGTGGTGCCCAGTACAAGAAGTAATGGGCACAAACTT
Organism: Burhinus bistriatus; assembly: GCA_013397275.1. Lineage (NCBI taxonomy): Eukaryota > Metazoa > Chordata > Aves > Charadriiformes > Burhinidae > Burhinus > Burhinus bistriatus. The sequence continues at coordinate 217,279 of VYXH01006209.1, read as the reverse complement.
GAACATAGGATGTTCCATCTAAACATGAGGAGGAACTTCTTTCCTTTGAGGGTGGCAGAGCACTGGAACAGGCTGCCCAGAGAGGTGGTGGAGTCTCTGGCTCTGGAGACATTCAAAACCCGCCTGGACACCACCCTGTGCAACCTGCTCTAAGTGAATGTGTTCTGGCAGGGTGTTGGACTAGATGATCTCTAGAGGTCCCTTCCAACCCCTGTGATTCTGTGAAAAGATGCTTTATAATTATGTTAAAATAAGATAGGTTTATATTGGGAATTTGGCTACTGTTATTTTCGTTCAGATAAGTTCAAAAAAACATAATTAAGCTTATTAACATCAAAGTGTCTGATTAAATGAATTAAAAAACCACCTCAAAAAACAACAAACCAACCAGATTATTACTTTAAAACTGCTAATTTACCTGTACTTTTGTCCTTCCTCTTCTGTATGCAATTGCAATCAAAAATACCCACTTAAATTGCAAAAGAAGTAACAATCATTGTCCTACTGGTTTAAACAGGAATATTAACTACCTACACTGGATCAGACCACAAACCTCCCTATCCTAGCATCCCATCTTTGACAAGCCAACAGAAGAAATAAAAAAATCTACAGAGAAATAAAAAAATCGGTTCTCCCGAACCCTCCCAGTATCCAGAAATCTGCAAGTCAAGTGCTTCCTCAAAGCAGCACTGTATTTAATAGCTCTCAATGAATTTTCATCCTTAAACTTCTGGCATCTGCAATGTCTTATTGAAAGAAGTTTCAAGAGCTTAAAATACACACTACAAGCAGGCTCAAACATCTGATACCCCTAGCCTCTTATGGCTTTCTCTGCCATTCATGATTTCACAGACCACTGTCATATCCTCCCTATATCTGTGTTCTTCCATACTGCAGTCACAGCCCATTGTATTGAGTCTGGCTGGGATGGAGTTAACTTTCCCCATAGCAGTCCTCATAGTGCCTTCTATGAAAGGGTTTCTGATACCTTTGACTAGCCCTTTTACCTCTTTCTCTTCCCTTTTCCAATCTTGCCATTTAGATATCCAAGCTGACTGTATTAGATGGATCTTTATTATCTACAAACTTACTGGTTCCTTCAAAAAATTCTCGTAAGTTTGTTTGATGCAAACTCACTAACAAAAGCAGCGTTGACTCTTCCCCAAAACACCTTTTTCTGAAATGAGTAATGTTCATGTTTGTTACGATTTCTATGAATTTGCCTGCTATGAGAGTCACGATTATTGGCCAACAGTTCTTCAGAGCTCTCTTGGGAACTTTCATAAAGTGACATGACATCGGCCAACCTGCAGTCATCTGGGACCTAATCAATTTTAAGTAAAAAGCTGCACATTACATCAGCAATTTGGTTGTTTCATCCTCAAGTTTCTTGAGAACCTTGGGCATGCATTATCTGGTCCTGACATTTTGCTCTTTTTCCTTTTAAACAAATTTATTTTACAATACTTAAATTTGACTTAAACCCTCTGAAACATTGCCAGCATAGCAATTTTCTCCAGGTTCTCCCACAGCAAACATTATTAAAAAGAATCTTTTCTTCTCCTGCTGTGGTCTCATCTTATATCAATGCTCCTTCTATTTCTGAGAACCTGCCAGTCCTACAGGCATTCTGGGAGGCTTCAAGCTTCTAATGCATTTGTATAAACATTATTAATAAATTTTTTAGATTTTCTACAAGTTGCTCTTCAGATTATTTTTGATCTGCCTTGGACTATTACATTTAACCTGTCACTTCTAGATACAAGCTCAACTTTTTTCAAGAATGCTTACTTTCTCCTATGAGGCTTTTTTACCATCTTGTTTAATCATGGCATCTTTCTTTTTATATCTTGTTTTGATAAATGGCATACATTTGTCTCAAGTTTCCAGTATGGATTCTACTTTATTTATCTTCCCCTTTTATTTTAACAATTTTTCTGAGCACAAGTGTAGTGGATCTTTTGGTTTCCATTGCTCCAATATGAATTCTGAATGATCATTGACATTGCAATCATCATTACAGAGATGCTCTCTGATTTCTATTTTGAAGCAGATCCTAAATATTCCTCAGGAAGAAGTTAACAGTTGCATTTCCTTTTCTGGTTTGTCTGTTTGGATGCTTCCATAAACAATCATCGACAGTATCTAAAGATTTAATCTGAGCACACCACCCTCATGCAAATTCTAAACAACCTACATAAAGACATATTCCATTAATGTAGTTTTAAATTTCTTAAGGTGCAGCAAAATGCAAGAACTCTGAAGGGAGAAAAAGTCTTGTTGAAACATTTAAAAAATTCTTAGCTATTTATCTGATTTCTTAGCTGACAGCAGAGGAACGGACAAATGCCTGTAAAAGTTTCCATAACTATTCATATGTATACTCAGTTGGAGACATATTCACATTATCTGCACAAAACATTTATTGTTTTGACTCACATAAGCCATTTACTTCAATATTCAGTAATAACTCTTGACTGTATTGACATTGCACAGTACAGCTACATGAAGAGCTTCTAGCTTCCAAGATTTTTTTAACTTCAATATTCAATAATAACTCTTGACCATATCGACATTGCACAGTACAGCTTCATGAAGAGCTTCTAGCTTCCAAGATTATTTTTTTAACTGTCATGATATATAACTCATTTTTTATCTAGCAGTTAAAATTAATATTGAAATTAACTCCAACTCGCCTAATATCCAACAATTCACAATTATCTGGATTCTTTAGAATGGTGAGATTTTCACTAATCTTAAACACATAGATGACAACTTGTAAAAAACAACAATATTGTTCTTTCTTTTGTTCAGACTGGTTTGCAAGATAGTTTTTGCAAACTTTTCCTCTGTCTTATTTCTACCCATAATACCACTATTAATTTCTAACTTTCTTGATAAAGCCTGGTATAAGGGACTACAAATTTTTCAAGTCCTATAACATAAATCCAGTATACTACTGATGCAATGAGGAATTCTTGCAGACCTTAGAAGCACATTTTTCTGTTACAGAATGTTTAGTAATGATTTCTTAGTGGTCCAGTCCATCAAACTGCTACTTCAATCCTTGTAATAGTTAAAGAAGCTATTAACAAGCTTCAAAATCAAAGTCTTAAGAGAGTGCAGCACCTCAATCTAATGGAGGAGAGTGACATCTAGCAGGGCCTTACTAGATGGTAACCTGTTCAAGCACTGAAATCTCAGCTTGCTGTAATCCAGCACCTTTCCTACTCCAGGGTTGCTCTGCTGCATGATTCTTCACTCACAAAAACCCCACAAAATTCACTAATTAATTGGGTAAACATGCATCAAATCTTCCTTCAGGAACAGGTCTACAGAGAGATTTCAGAATTATTTCTTTAGCTCAAGTACTAGCAGTTAAACTAAAGATCAGTGTGTTCAAAATCTACCTGTAATCCGTTTAAGAAAGACAACAAAATTTGATATGATTCACAAACTGAAAATTTTAAAATAGATTTTGTGCTTACAGAGTAAAAGAGTTTAAAAAGTCTGATGTGAATCATGTATGTAGTTTATTCATTCTATATTACATACATTGCTGATGTAATCTACTAAAGGACAAGAATCCTATGGTATCACTTCCTTCCCCAGATTAAGAGGTGCAAATTTCTGATAACTCCTCTATATAGAACACAGTTCTTTAAAAGATACAGACATGCTTTAAAGCAAAATATACTTCAAAGCTTACTCTCTCATTAATTACTTCAACAGCATTAAACAGCAGCATCCAAAATCAACAAAAGTTTCATACCAGTGTGGGGAAAAGAGAACTACATTAAAAATATCAACAAGAGGTTTTAATTTTTGAAGAGTTCGGTCACTGACATTAAATGCTTCAGTCAGAGAGCATTGCAACATATATTTAAAGCATGTGAACATCTTCCTCCAAAATTCACAAGATTTAACCCAAATGCTAAGTTAAGCATTATCGAAACTTAAGATTTATATCACATTAGCAGAATTTTTCAGGTTTCAATGATATTTAAAGTCTTAATATGATTTGAACACACAGTTGCTATGACTGCTGTGCTATACAGCAAGAACATATAGGCATCTAAAATGCATGTTTCAGAACACTAAACATCTAGTCTGCTCCCACCACCTTTTGAAACATAGACTTAATACATGCTGATAAGTTTACATTAACACAGTAAGCTAACAGACTGTTTGAGATACTGGTTATAATAACAAGGATCTCTCTTTTTCGCAAGTTTTTTGCAAGTTTAAATCCCAAGAAAAGAAAGATGGAACCAATAAAGTTGTATGGCCTATTTCTACAATGACAGAAGAGTTATGAGTAGTAGTCAAAGGTACTGAGATGTTTCTAGTTCATTTATACAGGCTAGCAAGGAGTACGTTAGAAAACTAGAGAACTACAAGCTAAAAAACTTAGGTAGTACCAGCTCAGTAGCCACAGTGGCTGGAGTTCAACATTGACTCAGTACTTAAATATTTGCTCAGCTCCTTTCCCAGGATTCACAGCCTGAGAAGAATTACGTGCTACTGCAAACATGCCCTCAGCAGTACCTGAGCTAGTTAGCTATGTCTACACAAAATTTCACACCAACAGGCACATAGTCTTCTAGGATAATTCAGTTTGAAAGGACCTCAAGAGGTCATAGAGTCATAATATGTCAATAGTAGATGTTTTCTACGAAAGAATAGATGTTTTCCTGTATCCCAATCTTACCTTTATACCAAAAGGAATAGTTGTTAATTTTATTTCCCTTGTTGTGATAATTTCCATTTCAAGCCTCATTTCTGCTAGGGTTAGAACTCCAAATATTAACAAGCAGTTAAGTTTTTACATCAGGGATGGAATTCACCTTCCAACCGCTGTAACCCAAAGTGGGATGGTAACCATTAGCCATCCCAAGTAGTTTCGGGACCACTGCTGTATAACACATAAGAGAACCAATTATTTGGCCAAAAAGAACCATCAGTTTCTGAAATAAGGCGATGAGGCAAAGCTACCAAGAGCAGAAAGGGAGTAACTAATATTTTGCAAAATACGCAATGAATCCACTCTAGGAACAACATGTTAAAGTGGTTGCCTCCAAAAAAGAACAACTCAAAAGGAAATCACAAAATAAAGTCTATGTGTCCAAACTGCCTCCAAAATCTACATTAGGCATTACTATATTTAAGTTGAAACTAATTCTTTAGACATCATGCCTAGTTTATCTACAAACCTTTCCTTTTTTTGTCAGCCATATGTGAACTATCCGTCATAGAAGTGTTTATTGTGGGCTACAGAGACAAAAAGCATCTTCACCACTTATGTAGAAGTATATTTGATTTGCAGCTTTATAAATGCACCTTATCAGCTGACTGTCCTATTAATTGCTGCATAACATATGCTAACCAAAAATCAAGCTACATCTGTTGAAGTCTCCTAGTTTTTCAGGATGTTTCTGAAGACACTAGCTTTATATTTGTTTAACTTTATATCTGGAATAAAAGCAAAAGTCAAATGAAAAGTAGGAAGAAGAAATTTACTGTATCAAAGTTAGATCAAATTTACATTTTCATAATCTTTTTATAAACAATGAGCAAAACAACAAAATCTTACTGTTAGCCAATTATCAGCGAAAGATTATTCCATTTCCAGCATCTCATACTAACATCACACATCTTCTCAATTTATTCCATTTCCTTATTAAAACTTAATTATTCCTATGTAAATGAGCAAAAGAGTTCTGAAAAGTTCTGTGGACTCTACATTGTGTTTCAGAATTTTAAAATTGTGGTTGCCAGTTTAAGATGTATTGAAAACCCATGAAAAAAGCCTAGATGATAAAATAACATAGCTTTAATATATTATGATACTGCATTGAAAATGTAACTTTTTGAATAGTAACATTGGACTGCTAAAAATAATCCAGCAAATAACTTATCAAAAAGTTATAAAGAATCAGCATGGGTATTTCTTGCCAGTCTACAGAGAAATGCTTCTCAGTTTGTCTATTATAAATTTAAAGAGAGAAGTTTTTGGATGAGAACTCCAGTTAGTTTCACAAACTAACAGAACGTACAGGATGGTAACTAAGAAACCTGAGACAAGAATGGTTGCTATATGTTGTACTGCAATTAGGAAATGTAATAAAAGCTTGTTGCTTTGTCTCAGTTTAAGATAATTATGGTTAACCCACAGGTGTTCTTGAAAATTTCATTTTAATATTTTATACCCTTAATTCAAGGAGAGATTACAGTAACTGTTTAAACTGTAACAAATTAAACTGGTTCATTTTTTGTTTTTAAAAAATCATTATAGAAATTCAATGTATTTTGCATAGTATCCCAGAGCAACAGCTTTTAAAATTTGGAATAGGATTGTTATAAGATCATAAGTCATTAACAATGAGTTACTTTTTAGAAAATTATTTAATTATTATTTTTATTGTTAACACATGACCTAACAAGGAAAGAGTGACCTTTTCTCTGTCGATAAAACTGTATTTGGGATCTCTGCTGTGGCTGCCTTTTGAAGTCAGTGACACTGAAAGGATAGGTTTTTGAATAATCCATTTATTTACAAAAACATACAAAGTTTGCTCTCTGTGAACAAGAGCAGAACCTGTAGAACAAATACCTGTAAAAACCCAAACCATACGCCCAAGATGCAGCCATTTCTCTGTAAGCATGCAAACACAGTTATAGTAATTCCAACTGATCTCACACAATACAGAATCAACACATTTCCGCTGCAAAAGAAAATTAATGTAATAGCATGGTATCATTTCTCAGTGAGCAGATTTTTCTGCTGTTCGTTTGTCTCCAGGTGTTTTGCACAAGAACATCTGCTATTGTTGGACAGAACTTTGAGTGGCATCATCCTGCAGCAAAAAAATCTTAATGGTAGACAGTTATCAACCTCCAGGAAACAATACCATACATTACTGCAATATATTCAGTCTAAGAATACACAAAGTCATGAACTTTGACATATCAAGCTGGTCTCTAAAATCACCTTAAAATAATTTTTAAACAAGGTAGTTATTGTCACCGCTAGATGTCATGTATATAACTACACTGGATTTATGATTGTTGCAGATTCTGCCCAAGGAACTGGTCAGTAGAAAGTTAAATTCAATAGACTACTTTTTTTTACAGCACAAGGACCAGAAGCTGTTAGAAAGAGCTAGGACAAGCCAGGTCCAAAACAGAAAGAGGCAGTTCTTCACTAACAGGTAGTAAGTAACCTGCCCTATCAAAGGAAGCTGTGGATGCAAGAAGTTTAAATAAGTTCAAGGGGAAACTGGGCAAAGGAGGAAGTGCCTGTAATTTGAAGAGGAGACTGAACAGGCACTTGTAACTAAATAGCTAAACCACATTAGGAAGTCCCCTGAGCTGAAAACAGGTGAAAGCTGGGAGAGTGTGGGAAGGTGGTATGAGAAAAAAAAAGACAAGAGTATCATATGTTATCATATTTTTATCCTTCCATTGTCCTCTGATTATGGCTACTTTCTTTTCCTCCCATGAACTTTAATGCATTTAATTGCACATTAGCCCTTGTAATGGAAGGGAAGATGATAAGCAGCAACTTACAATTACTGGTTTTATTGATTTTTCCCCTGGTGTGCTGCTTCTGGAGACACCGCAATAACAGAGAGATGCATAGGATAGATAGAAAAAGTTCTAACCATCTTTTGGCCCCAAAAATCTGTTTAATATGACATCTTCAAGTCAAGAATGTAAAAGATATTTAACTGATAAGAACAGATATTAAACTTGACCTTATACAAAGATCAGATATTAGAGACAGAATATTAAGCTAAATGAACTCTTAATCCAAGCTATTTTTATGCTTTTATACTAATGAAACTAAGAAGTAACTTCAACATTTGTTAAAGAACAGTTTACTGAATTAAATGTCATTTCCTAACTCTACCTTTGCCATTGAAAGCTGGAGAAAAGATTCTTATAATAAAAAAGTATGGTTAAAGGGAAGGAAAATTAAATAAAGACCTAGAAGCAGCAGCAGTAAGGGCAAATGAGTAATAGCACCTGCAGCTATTTAACTTTTATTAACCTGAATTAAAACCCACTATGTTCTTCTGAACAATGAAATTTTACAAGATATGCTTACAGATGATACCAAATTGGGGGAAACAGACAGTACATACAGGGGCAGGGCTGCCATCCAGAGGGACCTAGACAAGCTGGAGGAATGAGTGAACAGGAGTCTTATGAAATTCAACAGCAACATACACAAAGCCCTGCACCTGGGAAGGAAGAGTCCCCTGCAATGATAAACGCTGAGAGCTGCTCTTCTGAAAAGGATGAAACATTGAACATGAGACCGCAGTGTGCCCTGGCAGCAAAGGCGGCCAACAGTATGCTGGTCTATACTCACAGGGGCACAGCCATTAGGCCAGATTGCCCCCCTCTGCACAGCTCTTGTGAGACCATACCTAGAACAGTACATCCAGTTTTGGGCTCCCCAATACAAAACAGACATTGATAACACGAAGCAAGTTCAGCAGAGGGCCACCAAGATAACTACAGAACTGGAGAACCTACCCTGTCAGGAAAGGCTGGAGGAGCTGGGCTTGTCCAGTCTGGTGAAGCAATGGCTTTTGGGGGGACCTAGCAGCAGCCTGTCAATGTCTAATAGGTGGCCAGCAAGGCAACAAAGCCAGGCTGTACCCAGTGGTGCATAGTGGGAAGATGAGAGACAACATTGAAAGAAGTTCAGACTAGGCATAAGGAAAAAATTTCTCACGACGGGGACACACAAGCAGTGGGACAAAGTGAAGCAGAGTGCCCAGGGAGGCTGTGCAGTCTCCACACTTGAATGTTTTCAAGGCCAGACTGGATAGCACAACATAACAGTACAGGAAACGTAAAAAGATTGATGTGGACTTCAAGACCAGTAAGACCATCACAACAGCCACATCAAAGTGGACCTTATTTAGCTTGACCTTTCCACCTTTATGCTTGCTAATGTCCTCCTATGTCCCACAGACATTTTCTTTAATTTTAATCTAATTTAAGTTAATTTGGAGCAATTGTCCTCAGCTTTTATTTAGTTCTGAAAGTTGCTGTTCTTCAACCTGAAGAAGGGATTCTATGATTGTCATTTTTCTTCCTGCCTTATTAAACCATCCGGTAGTACTACTTTCTATAAACTTTTTAGCTTCACTCTTTGGCCTAGCATGACTGCAGTCCCAGTACTATTTCCTTTACTTTCATAAAAAGATTTTCATACAAAGAGGTTTTGCTACAGGTAATTTTTATTCAGTGTGTGTGTACTGCAGGTCTAACCAAGGACAAAATAAAATCACAAAGGTCATTAAGCCAGCTCCACTCCAACTCTGTTTGACACAAAGGCATGCAGTAAAATATTCCAAAAGTATCATTCTAGTTTTTCCAAATATATAGATTCTGGCCAAAAATCTCTAAGTAAATACATTTTGCTTGAACTGGAAATTGTATGCCTGCTTTCATTTCTAATGGTCCTATTTCTAACCTTGAGATCAGGTATGTCAAAGCTTTATGCTATGACACATACTCCTTTTAAAGTCTCATTCTAACTATGCTATAGAAAAGAAGAAAAAAGGCTACTCCTTTAAAGCAATAGCAAAGAAAATATATACCTCTCCCTATCGTCTCCTGCAAACTAGATACTGTAGCATATGCAACAGAAGATACAACTGCTAAACAAAATAAAATGCAGAAAAAATAAAGTATGACATTGCAAACAGTATGTATGCTTATTTAAAGCAGTGATCTCTTTGGCCTAATCTAGTTACATACTTTCGTCTTTTCTAAGAGTCTGCCCACAGCAGATAAACACACAAACCTTCTTGTGCTGCACCAACTGACGTCAGCGGTCGCTTAGGAACAGCGTTTGGTGCAAAAGTGGTAGTACCGAAACTATGTTTACAATTGAAAAAGAATGACAGTATGCAGGGCTTACCATAGCTTCAGGAAGAGAGATACAAATTTATAAATAAAAACTACAAAAGATCTTTTCTAAAAGTTCATGGGATTTTCAAAGAATGTTTATCTTCTTAAATATCTTGCAGTGAATACCAAGAGTAATAGATTTATTTTTCTGTATTTTAAATGGCACAATTTCCACTCTGACCCCCCCCCCAA
>VYXH01006209.1:192729-207127 GCA_013397275.1 Burhinus bistriatus | reverse complement strand
AAAAAAAAAGTCATCAGTTTTGGAATGCAAGCTTTGAGATTCTTTCACTTCTGTTTAATCTGTAAACAAAAATTCCAATCCAGTAACAACTTCATTGGGTAACTGTTTACAGGGACAAAGCACTGTTGTTCCCACAGCAGGAAAGCAAAAGATCTCACAAAACAACCTGCACCAGTATAAATAATCATCCCATCACTATTTTCTACGTAGTCAAATTTTAGAAAGTCTAGCTTTTAAGGAACTTGGAAGTGCTCTACTTTAAATAACTCAATACAAAAATTATTCTGAAGACCCTCAAGAATAAATAACGTAAAACTATACAGCTGCAAAACTGTTTGAAACAGCTTCCCAAAGAAACTTAATTTTACAGTTACAGAATTTAAATTTTGAAAGAATGTGTGTGAAAACTGTATGTACAAGTTTATTTATTGGTCCAGAGTAATTTACAAATAAAGCCCAAATTTTCAGTAGCCTGATACTTTCCATTCTATAACAATATATTATAAAGTTTCTAACCACATGTACGCTTCTGGAAATCTATTGAAGAAGAAAAAAAAATTGCTTAATTTGCACAAGTTCAAAAAACGTTAAAGTTCAGTGCTAGATTTATGTATTACACCTCTAGTAAGCATTTTCCAGCTTCAGACTACGGAAATTAAGCAGTTTTCTCATCAGACCTGGGCCTAATAGGAACACACTATAACGTCAGACATGATAACAGAGAGAGTCTGTACCTTGTGTGTTCACATTCCTCCTGCTGGCTCTCATAAAACATGAACGAAGAAGCTAAAATGAGAATGGCCAAAAAAAGGACATTGCAGAGAAAACTGAATAATATGAGTCAATATTACAAAAAACAGAATGCTTATTTTCATATTCTTTTGACACATTTCCAATACGAAACCTCATGTTCAACAGTCACACTCAACCCCTAAACTATAATTAGCTACTCAGACACGAGAAGCTGTGTATGCATTTATCACAGCTTTTTGCTGTACACATCTCCAGTCAAAAAACCGCATGGAAAGAGAACACGATCTGCCTCTTCCTTTAAGCTAACATAAGAATTACTATAAATTTGGGAAGGCTAACTGGAACATATGCTATATCAAATGGAAGTGATCAAAATCAGGAACATTCCCCCTTCACCCCACCAAAAGAAACCCACCATCCATATGCACAGTGGAAAAACTATATAAAAGAGTCAACAGGGATAACCCTCTTTTTAAAAATATTAACTTCCTGACAAGCAAACAGTTTTACACAGTTCATCCCCAAATTCTCTAAACCAAGACAAGGAAAAGGAGCATTCAACAACAATTTGATCCGAAGTAAATAACACGTGGCTTCATTCATCTCATAGTATTTTTTCAGTCTGCCAGGAGTAGAAGAAAGCTGTTTCTGTGATTTCAATGCACCCCTAAAGAATATTGTCTCTGGACAATGTCCAGAAGTCATTTGGGCCAAGAATAGCTATTTGATCCCAAACTGAAACATTCCGACACCAGCCAAAGGTCTAAGTAGTTTATCTGGAAGTCAAGCAGAGAGATCTGAAGAAAAAATTGGCTCTACTAAACTCAGCAAAGCCCTCCTTGTTGATTCTGTTACAGTTCAGAAATTGCTTCAGCTTGCTTTCTGATTTATATTCCTGTACATGGACTCTAAGTCAACTTTTCCAGGATTCTGAATTTACTTCCCATCACACCTCCCACCATGACAGCTGAGAACCGAGCTGCCAGTTTTCTAATACCCTTGGGAAACAAAGCATCATTTTTCTGCTGCTGTATCTGGAAAGAATCAAGGTGCCGAAGGGAACAACTAGCTGTTCAGACTGCTATACTTAGAGAATTTTTGAGGGGCTAGAACACAGTTCAACCATGCTTCAATGGACAGCACCAGCAGGAGACTCTGTTGTCCAAGGCTGACTGCTGGTAAACCTCCTATACAGAGACATTCAGAAGCCACCTGGATAATCTTTTAAATATAACTTGTAATAGGAAGCAAAGACGTAGAAGCAAACGTACAGTTGTTACCAAAAATGCAGCCAATGCACTAAGCACATGCTTGCAGAATTCTACTTAGAATTATGCTCCTACATACCCAGCTTTGTATCCCATAAAGAGGCAAGACTTACTGAGAGATCGATTTTGTTGTCGTTCTAATAAGTGATCTTGGAAACGGCCAAGTTTTAAGTAAGCATCTTTTTTCCTTCTTCACTCTCTCTTTCATGAATGTTAGCTAGTTAATTTAAAAAAAAAAATCACCTCACTGCTGAACTAGACAACACATACATATAAACAATATAATAACAATAAACATACAAACCATCTTATCTGCAAACAAAACGTGAACTTGGAGATACAATGAGAAACATACTCGCACATATGTTACTTTTCTTAGAGGGGAAAAAAATAACTTGGAGCATCAGAAAAGACTGTGAGGAAAATCAGTGGGAATCAACATCAATAAAACTTCAGGCTTTCTGGCCATTCCGAGAAAAGAAATTCCATGAAAATTCATCTTTTCGCTGAAACATAAGCTTCTTTGCTACATCGTTTTATCTGCTGTCCATTTTACTATTCAGGGCTCCACAAGAATAGACTGTGACCTATTCTTCTACTTCTGAATAGGTACAACACAAAATAAAATACCAGTGAGACAACTTGCTTTCACATCCCAGCAACAGCAGTGAAGCATGCCTCATGCTAAGTCAACACCTGTTTGAGCGTGTCCTTCGAAGACTGGCCATTGCCATTCCCATCTAGTAGTCTATTACAAAGTTATAGTCTACTGCAATAAAGGCTCAGAGCATAAATAAATCACCCAATAAATAAGACAGCATTTCATTTATCTTGGAGCTGTCATCGCTAGACAGGTTGTTTCTGTAACAGGTAAAGACTGAAGAACAGTAAATTAAGCCCTGTAACATGACAAGAAACACACTGTCATGTTTCACTACATAGAAGACCATCTTCCCAAAACTTCAGTGAAACATCTCAACGAGGAATATCAGAACAGTAAACACACTTTTTCAGAAAAAGGGGTAAGTAGCTTTGTGAGGAGCACAAGTTATGAAATCCTTGGAACTTTTGTCTTATGACTAGATTACCTGGCAACTTGGGAGTTGCAAGCTCTAAATGCCCCATTTTCCTGTATTTAGAGTATTCATTCCATCTGTCTTTTATGGCTTCATCATTCTTTTTCATAATGAGGGTGTTAGTAGGCTCTTTTCTCTTGCTGGTTACTGATTTTTGTTAAATTTAAGGAAATTTATTATTCAAGATGATTATCCTCTGCCAAATTTAACTGAAATAAGCCAATGAATTCAAAGATACTAGAGATAGATGATCACATGACAAAAAAGTACTTGAATTAAACTATGATGTGTGCACACATACACACGTACATGCACATACATAAATTTGTATGCATTTACAAAATGTTAAGGTCATAATCTAATACAGGGTTATATTGCCAATAAATTGACCTATAGAAGTACACTCAAAAAGAAGGTCAGAATAGGCACTGTAGAGATGACCTGGAAAACTGACATCTGTGGTAAGGAACAAAAATTCCTCACTAAGTCCAGATATTTAACAGCAAAAGGAGACAGGAAATTATTTCTTAAACACTTTTTGTCTTGTAATGTAAACTTTAGGGATACATTTACATAACTAAAAGATGCTTTAGCTTCTTGTAAGGACTACGATTTCAAGAAGTAGTGCAAGTTCAGGATTAAAGCTTTAATGATGAAAGATGTCTAGAGGAAACAATCTGGAGCTCACAAAAATGAATTGGTTATGACTAGAAAAAGCTACTTATAAAAGAAACGCTGATTTATTTGCAGAATGTAACAGTTCAATTGATTTACTCTTCAATGAAAAAGAAAATTCGTATTAGTGCTTAAAAAAAAAAATTATGTGGAAACTCGTTATTACAAACACCATAAAACTGACTCACACTATTATGTTTAAACAAGGTTAACTCTCACTATCACACTTAAATAGTTTTAATTAATTGCCTCAGGATACAGAAAATGAGCTACAACTTTACAAACTAGAAAATACAGTTTCTCAGTGTGTATAAATGGTTACTAAAAATGACTACAGCTGCTTAAACAAAAGCATACCATACAGTTCATATAGTTTATGAAACTAGTCAGAATACTAAGCAACACATTTTAAATGTCAAAATGCAATGGTTTTATAAGTGTTCCAAAAAACAAGAGAATAAAGTTGTATTTTATATAATGAAATCTAATAAATACAAAAGCATTACAGCTTTTTTAGCATTTTAACATAGCAATAAAATCTGTAATCTTATTGTGGATCAAGCTATATTAAATACCAATACAATCAAACACTTAAGTGATTATGAAATCGCTTCTCTTTGATGGATGTTTCTGACCAACAGATAAAAGGGTAATCTTTAATTTTCCTCAGCCCATACAGGACTGTAACCAAGCTAATTAATTAATTAAATCAGAACACAGTACATTTGCACTGAGAACAAAGCCTTTAACATATAAGAAAGATAAGTTTTTCACTGGAGGCCCCCAGATAGTGCGACATAGAAAATAAAGCAGGGAAATCAGATTAGAATTGCCTAGTCTGGCCTTGGGTTATATCCCTGTCAGCATTGACCATTTACAGAAAACATTGGGTAATTTTCACAGAACATTTAACTTTTGACAGTTCATCAGCCACAACATGGAGTTTTGGCAAAATATTTAAGCCTTGTGGGCTACTTTTCCAAATGTTCAATTAATCAAAAAGATTAATAGCAGCATGGAATTAAACACAAAATATCCACCCATGTTCACCCAATTTCCTGAGCATGTTTCACAGTATGCTGCAAATTGTCTCAGCTGTGCTGTTAGCAGCATTAGAAATAGCTGTTTTAAAGCCATCACAAACAGTAGTCACTGTACCCCTCTTCTTGAGATGTTGTAGGGTCATTATACCTTTTTGCAGTCATTAGAGTGGATGACTGCTAAGGGCCACTCTTACACTCTTCAAAAGTGCTTGTGAAACTGTCTTGGTCAATGAATAATTCCCCTCAACTATTTCTTACAATATATTTCTAATAATGTTTTCAGTTGAAAAGTCTTTGTACTGTCTTAGGTCTTCAGTATATTTCTGCCAACTGGCCATACTCATTAAAGATCTTACAGACCATATTCTGTGAATTCCAGTGACAGAGGACCCTGCACATCCTCCATACAGCATTGTCTAGAACAGATTATCTTGTGCAATCACTAGCAAATAGATAAAGCCCTAAAAATAGCTAAATCCTTAGTTTGACATAATAATAAAAAAAACAGTGTTCTAACTCCATCTTCTGGCTAGGAATAATTGGTGTGGAAGATCAAAAAAATTATCAAGCGAATTCAGCTTGACATCAGCCTTTACTTACAATCTTTGTGCTTCTATAGCCTTGTTTCTTCCTTATATGATTAAAGTTTTCTCTTCAGTTTATTATTCCTTTCACTTCCCTCTCACTTCTGGGTTTGAGTTTTATCTTCGTCAAGCACCTATATAATCAACCTTTTTTTTTTGTTTTGGTTTAAAAAATATGAACTTAATCAGGAGCAAATTTCTTCTTGTTCTTCCTGAACATTATTTTTAAAAAAATAAAATTTAATGAGGTGATGAGAAACCGTCCTTGTACTAGAAAAGAAAGCATTATTAGTTGCACAATGAAAGATCTCATATTTCAGATTTCGTAAAGGAGTAGTAGAGCTAACAACTCAAAGCAGCAGGACTGCAGGTGTTTTCACAAGATTTTCTCTTTGATCACAAACCTCCAGCATACGGTAGAAGAAAACTCAAAAAGTTCACCACAGAAACAGATACCTGAAGGCATTTGTGTGTACTCCTCAACAGAGGAATTTATTCAAAAGCTAAAATGAGACATGTGGTGGACTTGCTTCCATTTCTCCACTCCCAAGCCCTTGGCGCAAAAAATCATCATTGCGGCTAATGCCTTTTACACTGGTGATTCTACAGAATGATGGACAGAACATATAAGCAAATACCTCTATAAAATGAACATACCACAGACTAAGAGTTATTATGAAAGGAATAAGTGATACATGATTGGATTGCACAATTCCTATTATAGAAAATTGTAATCCTGACAGAACTCTGAAACTGGCAGGAACAATTTGTGCCATGAAGTTCAGTCTGGGCTTGAACTATTAATAAGAAACTGTCATTTTAATCACATATTCCTTTTTCTTGCTGTCACATATGCGAACTTTTGGCAACATGAAAATTGAGCACCAAGGAGAGTTACTGCAAAGACCTGAAGCTTCCTTATTTTACCAACTTACTTTATCGAAAACTACCAACAAAAGGGGAGCAGAAAAATCATCAAAATACCTAGAAGCATCAAAGAGGGACAACCACACTTCCTGACTCAGCATGAGAGGACTTCCACTTCTACATTCTAAGGTAATAGCTTTTCTCCACTACCATATTACATATTCAGTCCTGTAGATGGAAGCATGATGAATTGGTTAGAGTCCAAGACTCATAAGGTGACTTGCAAGAGTGTTGTTACAGTTTTATAACGTTTTCATTTTATTTCACTCTGAAAATAATGAAGAATTTTCACATAAACACAACAGTATTAAAGTACTGTTTTAAATAAGTGCCAAAACCTCAGGTATTAGGAAGACTCTGATTCACATGTGTCCTTTCCCAGTTCATTCTGTTCTCACATATGAATGTGGTATGATTGTCTGTTACCACAGAATCTTAAATTGTTTTTCAAAAGAACCCCCTGCCCCATTAACTGTACAATTCTAACAGATATTTAAATTGCACCTTTCCGTTCAAGGTCTTTGTGAAAACTTTGTATATTATGTTACATGTTGAAAGCATGGTAGCATACTTGACTGCACTTGCTTAATACCTTACATTTTAAGTACCTATTTGCCATATTTCAGCTATCCAATGTTGAAGCATTCTGTTTCTTTTACTTCAAGTAGATGAATGCAGAATATACACTTCACTCAAGACACAGAAAAAATATAGAGGCTTTTGAATGTGAGGGGATGCTATTTTGACTGATTTATTGGGAAGTTCTAACACATCCATTCTTTATACTGCAGTGCCATTAGTTCTCTTAAATCAACACAATTTGGCATTGCCACAATAAAGGAGCAGACCAGCCCTCCCTCAGCTGCTCATTCCCATCCCCGTGTTGCTCCCTCTCTTATGCAGCAATAGCATTCACACAGACACAGGCAAGAACTACAAAAAGAACTGATTAGTTTTAACATGGATTAGTTCCCCAATTTAGTTCACTGTGTAGTCTCATGAATGCTTGTGTCAGCACAAAGCGGGATGGTGCCAGCGCAGGAATGAGCAGACAGTGCTGGGAAGGACCACTCCTTTCACTGGAAGCACCATAAAGCATTGATGGAATTGGAACATTTGAGTAGAGGTGTTCAAATTAGAACGGATATGTCCAAAAGTTAAAAAAAAAAAAAAATTCCTTTTTTGTGACTACATAAAAATTAATCTAAATTGAACATAGTTCTTAGCATCAGAAAATTATCATGCTCTGACCCTAGAACTCAAAATTTTAATCAAGACTTGCACTGCAATTGTACCTCCCAGCCAACAAAAGCTGCTGTTGCACCACACATTTTAATTAGTTCTGCTGCTGGTATTACCAGCAAAAAGAGAGGCAACCCACCACCACCACCCCCCCAAACCAAAAAACACTAAAATGNAAAAAAAGAAAAAAAAAGCAGGTATACACTTGACCTTAAAAGCCATTGAAGTCTTGGCCTCCAATGTGCATCTTAGCAAAAAACATTTCCTCTAAATAGTTACAGTGCACAGAGGACAACATTTTAAGTCAGAAATGTTTATACAATTACTATCCCAGAAGACAACTGTAGTGGGATATGAAGACAGAAAAATCACCTGCAACTGTCATCTAAGGCAATGAAAAGGAGACACAAGCTCTACATTCCACAAGATTTTAGGGAACTGTTACATTCTATTAATTAACTAAAGGACTCAAATTCTGTGTAGATACCAAACACATCAAGAGAAAGCCTGACACTGAAGAAACTGGAAACAAGTTAGTTACTTGGACACAGATGGTGCAAAATCACAAAATAGTAAAGGAAAACTTGTGACATGCCAGGAAAATTTAGAGATGGCTAAGGCATGCTTCTGTAATTCCCACTAGCTTTTATCCTCTGAAAATCTAAAACAAACAAAGAAGCCCAATGACGGGTTTACTGCAGGCTGAAATTGCGATGTCCTAGGGCGGAGCGGTAGAGAAACTTCCTATTCAGAGGAAACAGGGAGATTTTACTATCAGGAGAAAGGGGCTGGTGAACAGAAATAAGTCTAAATCATCTCCTCTATTCCTTAAGGATTACATGGAAACAAAAAAACATTACTGGCAAAGATGGTTTGAAAACAAAAAGACCTGGAAGAAAGTTATCCAAATTAGACAATGAGAATAATAATAATATTTTCAAAAAGCCAGCCCATCTTAGGCAATTCTAATGATCATTTAGAAACATAACCATATGATGAGAAAACAAAACAAAGAAAAAACCCTTCGTGTTGCTCAGAAAGCATAACAATACTCCCAGTGCACAAAACTATCCATGCAAGATGATCTGACTGCTGGCCATTTTAGCTACATAGATGAAAGAAATGATGGACTGTCAGCCGCTTTCTTGATATTTTCAGTGAAATTTTCTACAAAACACTTCATAGCATAAGAGGTGCAAAGAACATTTTACTCATTTATTTTTGTCAGTAAAACTCATAATCAGAAGATGGAAGAGATCTTAATCCCTTTTCTTTTGCATAGCACCCACCTATCTGAATGGTTCTGTAAGTTACAGAACATATAGTATTAGACAAGTTGACTTACAAAGTCAGAAGACTACAACAGATATAAACCAAAGGTTTCCCCAGAAATCACACAAAACTTCACAGACTTTGCTGAAAAAAAATGCAGTCCCTTACTGTAATGCTTGAAAGATCAAACAAATAAGTAGTGTCCTACTAAGCTGCAGTTCCATCTGTTATTACAGACTTATTTTTTGAAACATGCATGTAAACCAAACAGTCTGGCTGGGAATATGACACTCAGGAAACAACAACTGAATGTTGTCAGCTCATAAAAGCACTTTGAAAATAGTTAACAGGTGCCAGAAAGAAGATTAAATTCAGATAATTAAACATTATTAAAAGTTAGGCAGAAAAATAAGTATGTGATCATGCAACTCCCATCTCCTTCGTTGAAGGAAGACTGACAAGGCTTACAGGGCTAAAATACTAAATGAGGGTAAAACAAAATATTCAATATATTTGATGTGTCGCATAACTTGCAGGCATTGCCCTAAATAAATATCAAAGTTACTGAATATACACTCATGGAACCCAATGGTGATCTGATGACACCATAACCTCCATTTTACTGCCCGGAATTGAAGGGACAAAGATGATTAAGGACAAATTCACAATTCAAATTTGAGATTTCCAGATCTTGCTTTGTTAACATCTGCATTAGCTGTTTATTAATTATACAGATTTAAATCCCAAAACTCACTGACTACAATGGTAAAACTTTGTAACTTGCAATTAAGCTAATACAAATACATACCAAATAAAGCACATACCAAACAGTGGCCACATGCAACAACATGTGTTAGTGAGGTCAGACAAGTCAGTCAAACAATTTTGAACTAGCAGTAAAAAGATTTGCTCTTCCTTTAGAATGGCATCCCAGTGCTTTAGCCACTTCCACACACACACAAAATCTTTTCTTTTTTTTTTAAGGTTTTTTTGGCAATAAAATAAAATTGAAGAGAATCCCATAAGAAGATCCCCAGGCCAGGTAGACAATGATCACTATTTGGAACGCAACCACAGTCACTAGCTACACTGGCCTACAGTGTGAAAAATGCCCTAAAAATATGGGCCGCTAGACTCTTAAAGCCAAGTTAATCTATCATAAATGTGCAGAAACAGGGATGCTCAATCTTTCTAAGCCTTATATTCAAGGGTTTGGGGTTCTCTCCTCCACCCCCCCAAGAGCTTTGCATATAGACTTTAGATACTAACGCAGCTCTGATGACCTGTCAAAGTTATTCTTTTAATAAGGAAGAAAATGTGGGGAGTTTATATGGAAGAATACTTCCAAAATAATTTGAAAATCCTAGTATTTCCACTTAAGCATTTAAAATATATTAACTTTTTAAGCTTCACACAAACACAGGAACACAAGTGTATTCTGTATTAACCTTGACATTTCAACAAGTCTAGCCTTTAACTATGTACTATAATACCAGTTTGTTAAAATCTAAGTTTGTGTGTTTGCCTGTGTGACCAAAAAAAAAGTAAAAATACAGTGACAAACACTCTTGGTTGGTCACTACATGATTTTTCCCTAAAAAAATAACTAGTCATAGCTAGCCATAAGGCAATACCCATACTAACAACATACATCAATATTAAATCAGTTACTGTGAATTTGTTTACAGTTTTTAAGTGAAATGCAAAAGACATGATGATTTTCTGAGATAAAACACACACTGCTTTCAACATTAACTGGTTTATTTTAGTGGCTAGGTCACCATTGCAAGTTACTGAATTTTAATCAACACAGGAAAAAAGTTTTTAGAAAAAGAATCTCTTGCTTTAGAGGTTAAACCTCAGGTAACATTAATTTTGAAAACTACATTTTAATATGTAACACACAAGAACACTTCAGTATAGCTGCTAGAAAAGGTGGTAATATCCAAAATACTGGTGAAACTTGCATAGTACTTAATTTTGGTAACTACAGAAGATGATTTTCATATAGATCACAAGAATTTGATTGTACATCTTTCAGAATCAAGCGCAGCTACAATGTTCTTTGGAGAAGTAGGCTGGAGAGTTAAATAACTTTTCAATTTATCCAAAGTAGTATTTTGCAAACTCTCATGAGCGCCATAGCCACAGTCACAACTGAAGGGTTTGAGATGAAGCCAGTCTTTTCCTTTGTAACAGTCGAGTTCAGCTTGCAACACTATCAAAAATAAAAGAACTGTAAGCTAATTGCTGGCAAGTATGACGCAAGCGGTTTCCTAGGAAACAGCCCAAGTTGCTCAAGTGCCTGATCCAGCATTTCCTCATCTGTTTGCACTCACACCAGCAGTCTGACAATGTAGTCACTGCATCCTGTTTCACTCAGCAGCCAGTGAAACGCGCTGAGCTTAACCCTTGACTAACATCTTTGCAGTTCACCTATTGTACCTATAAATTAACTTTTTTACTGTGATGTTTTGTGCATGTATTTTTAATTTTCTCCCATCTTTGCAGTAGCTGTCTACACTGCATTTTCTTTTTAATTAAGGAAAACATGAGAAAGAAAACATCTAAAATAAAAAAATAAGTAACAGATTTTTTAATTTGCATTTGCAGTACTGAAAGTTTCTGCCACCGATTAAGTTTAAAAAAATTAGTCACTTGCAGTTTTTACATAAAACATTACATTATCTGTATCTGATTTTAACTTTATAGCTCTAGAATTTTCCTGATTTTATACTGTATCTAATTTACTGTGGGTATAAACATCAAGAGGATCTATCAAACTACTTCTCATTCACTTCAAATAGATGTGTATTCGTATATAAGTAGGAACCATGTTTTAAAATTATCACAAAACAGTTACTGTATAAACCAAGGAAAACAAAAATCACATTTTGATCTAAAAAAAATGTAGCATGGATCTCATCACTGAGCTATCTTTCAGGGGATCCGCAGATTCTAGAGCAAATAAGAAAAAAAATCAAACACATTAATAGAAAAAAGCAAATATTGGCCTTTCTGACAATATTTTGCACAAAAAAATTTGGGTAATTGTAGGGTTTATATTTAAATTTGAATTTGGTCATTTCAGGACATGAATAAACATGAAACGAACTATTTCCAGCACAGTGCTTTTAATGTGCTGATATCAGTGCTTATACAGTGTAAAACAGAACTGTTTTTCTGTACTATGGAATAGTTATGCAGCACAAAGAAAGCAAAAAGGCAATATAAAAGCAGTATTTTTTGATTAAAAATTCAGGGCAATGCTTCACCAAGGTAAAATGCACATAAAATTTACTGCTGAAAAAAGTCTCCCACCTTCACTGACTGATCTACCCAGTGCAATTTTAAGTGGGAAATCCCCTAAAGCGTTCTGAAATAGACAGATAACAGCCAGCCAGAACAACCGGTCACAGCAGCTTCCTGACCACGAAAGAGAACTAGGTATCGAAAACGTGAAGGTGCAGGGAGGAGGCAACATTAGGGACTTTTCACTATTTCTTTCATAAAAACTTACTTACTCAGGAGGCCAGGTTCGTATCGTTAGAACTGCTCTAAAAGGCGATGTAAAACAGTCCTGATTTTCCTGTAACTGGAAGTCTCATTCCTTCAAATACATCATGGATTCTCCAGTTTCTTGGGAGGCCTTCTTGCTCAAATCTAGTATCATAATTTATCCATATCCCAAAACACAAAATATGAAGTGTTAGGCCAAAAAGCTCAGGGGTACAGACAAACGAGCGGCCTGAAATAGAATTCTGAAGAACAGTATGCAGGTGTGCACTGGCAACTATACTTATCTAGAAAATAAGAAAGAAAAAAGTGCTATCATGTTTACATGGTATGATCAATGCTCCAGCTTAGTCAGCAATTAACTACTTGTTGGCATCTCAGCGATGTTTTTCTCTAAATGCAGATGTTTCCATCAGCAGGCTCTTCGAGTCTATTACTGTAGTTTTCCTCTGCATCACTTCTTAGCTTCTTCCCATGCACCTGCATTGGTCTGTGTTCTGATGTTGCAGTACCCACACAGTAGGTAGGAAGGCAGAAAAAAAAAAAAAGGAAAGAAATGCTTTCCTCACCAATAGACAATTTTCTGCAATTGAATGGAAAGCCAGCTCAGGGCGGGGGGGGGAGGAGGGGAAAGTAGTCTGGTATGTAATTATGAAAATTCCAGAAAGAGATCAAGAAGTTTTGGGGATGAAGAAGCAATGACAGGCAGAAAACTTGTGATGAGACAAGGCGTGTTGAGGAACCCGAATATCCCTGTAGGGGAGGGAAGCAAACCAGCACAGACTAGCGAGACTATGGTTGCAGGGTTATGCTGGGATACAAAAGATTCCCACCCCAACCCTATTTAACAATGGATCAGGAAGCCTTGAGAAAAATCATGAGCCACGTGATGGTTTTAGGTTATAGGATTCAAGGTTCAGACAGCTTCTCCAAAACTAAAACACACAATGGTTGCTCCTCAGTTTTAGATGCCTGGATTAGAACCAAGTGGAAGAACATCCACAGACAAGTTCTGTCAGAGGGCACCGAAGAATACTTTTATCTAAATATGAACATAGGCACCAAATTACTTAACCATTTTAGTTATGTAATCGATATATAACAAGAACATTCCGCATAGAAGGTTAGTCTCTATAATGCTTGCAAGTCTATCCCAATACTAAAGATTTAGTACTTTCGCAATACTCAGAATTATCTGCCTTATAACAATCCACTAACTACGGAATCCACCATCATGATATACTATTTTTCTCCATCTCTCTGTCCTCTGACTGGGACAGCTCTGTCCACCAAGCTAGATAACCTCCCAAATGATGCTCGTGACAAGACAGATGCAGGGAACTCACTGTTCTTTTTGACTCTGGCTTTTCTTGGCTTTCCTCTCTTCCTGAAATCTGCAGGGGTACCACTGCAGAACATCTAAAAAAATTAAGCAGAGCTGATGGGAAGAAAAAGACAGACCTGCGACACAGCTGGGAATCTAACGGACACGCTGAGCCAAAGTATTACTCAGAAATTGGATATAAAGTTCAAATTTTCCTTCAAAAAAAAAAAAGTTCTGCAAAAGTTCAGTTAAATTTGCTTGCCCTATGGAGGCAAATAAAGCTCAAGACATGAGGACAGAAAATATTCCTTTGCTCCTACTGAACCTGTTACAACCAAACCTGTAATCAGAATGAAGTACCTCAATTAAATTAGTATAGGAACATCAGTATTATAAAGATCAGGCAAAGCTTTCTTATACCTCTCAAACATTGCAGGAAGCTATACTGACAAATACAAATCCTCTAATTCTTTCCCTCCATTTTGAATGGAGAAGAAGTGAAGGGAGTAAGATGTTTAGTATTTCTTCCTGAGACACAGTTCATTCTCTATTATGATTAGCCAGCCAGCTACTCTTGTTACAACTACAGCACCTGAGCCAATACTACTCCTACTTCTCCCTCCTCACTTGCTTACAACAGGAAGGAGTTAGGCAAAATATAAACAAGATGGCTAAAGGCTTAGACTTCTCAAAAAAAAAAAAAAAAAACAACAACCAA